>JAXGGA010005264.1:0-79754 GCA_038373865.1 Uloborus plumipes | reverse complement strand
CGTTTAATTATTAAAACGCCACTGAGCTAATATTTAGAAAAGTGCCAATTTGAGTCCCAAGTGAATTTTCACTAGTATTTCAATTACTTGTCAAAAAATAATTTTCCGCGAAAGAAGCTAAGGTTTTGCTTTCATTTCATCTAATAATATCAGAAAAAAAAAAATTTTCTTCAAAAAATATTGTTATTATATTTCAAAAATCAGATCGGTAACGTGTCCCCACTAGTAAAGCTTAGCATGCAAACAGGTCATGCGCACTTTCTAACTTCCCAACAAAACGCGCTTGCACAAAAAACGATTCTATTTTTAACCTCTATTTATATTTTACTTTATGTTTGTTTTAATCGACTTCTGATTTTCTAGCCGATGCAAAATAAGCGTGTCCCTCAGTTCCGCCGTCAGAGCGGTAACAATTACTTCCGATCCATTTTGAGACTCCCATGGTCATTTCCTGCAGAGATACTACGTGATACTGAGTAGCTGGTGTGATGTTTTATCGCATTGTAATTAAAAATTTTCATTTCTGCATCTAAAATTATAGGTAAATTTTTTAAAGTGATTTTATAAAATGTGTGTCATTTAAGTCATCAGATCGGTAACACACGCTAAAATGCGCAGTTTTTATTATTTTAAAAGTTATTTTATATATAAGTACATTCCTTGATTACAAGTGAAAAAACCATGTGTTTGATTTTGGTTTAGCGCGATCGTCTCGGCAATAAAATTAAACCTTCGTCAGTTTGTCAGATCGGTAACAGTCAGAGCGGTAACAGTGAAAAATAACGAATATGTTACCGAACTGACTCTCACGTTTCATAATTATTAAAAAGCAAAAATAATGGGTTTTAGCCATATATATTGAATATTTTTGTTCTTAAAAAATGAAAAGCAATTAGTTTTAGTACAATTGCTTCATTTGTGGTTTGTATGACCTAACAATAGAAGTTAGTAAAATAAGAAAAATTGACACTGCAGAAATTAAGTTAATTAATTATTATTATTTTATTTATTTATTTTATTTATTTACTTATTTATTTTCTTTTTTTTTTTTTTTTTTGTGCTTCAATTTCTCATAACTTCGCTAAATAACTGGATAATAACTAGCATGCTAAATTTGAATTTCTGATCAAGAAATTACATTTCCTGCAACTAATTCAAGAAAAGCAAGTAGCAGAGTTGTGTGTAGAAAAAGTTGAAGTTGTGTGTTGTTTCAAACCAAAACAAATGTTTTATTAGCTTGGATTTGGTAATCTCATAATTTATTTTATCTAAAAACCTTATCGGCTCATTTTTATTTCCACTAAAAAAATACCTTGATTAATTTTTAATTGTAATTATATTGACATAAAAAATACAGTCAATATAATCAAGGCTGATTCAGGCCCGTCATTTAGGGGGGTCAATTGCCCCCCCCCTGACTTTGAGAAATTAAAGTATTTACATATAAGTGGGCGAGGTTTTTAGCGTTTTCAGATGAAATTGCATTGTGTTTGGACCCTTTGCCCCGACCCCCTTGAAAAACTTGAAATGACGGCCCTGGTCTGATTACAGGAAAGGCACAGGAAATTTGAGCTTCAGTTAAAAATTTTCAGCGGGCCGGGCCAAAAATGAGATTGAGAGCTATTGTTTAACAATTCCAGATTCTACTTGTGAGTGCATTTAAGAGAATGTTATGCGTTTCTCAAAAGTGTATTTCTAAAGAGAGTTTTTAGAAATACGTAATGTTTGGAGAATTTGAGAATTTGTTTCAGTGTGCGTACTATCAGTGGCGTAGCTAGGGGTTGGCAGAGGAGTGGCTCTTGCCACGGGCGCAGCAGCCAGGGGGCGGCATTTTGACCAAGTTTTAAAAAAAAAAATAGAAAATAAAGGTACGAGTTTTTTTCTTTTTTAGTAAAAACGTATTGAAGAATAAAAACTCGGAGGCTTTGGTGACCTCTCTTCAGGGCTCCCCTGACTTCAGGAAAAGTTAAAGTAGCAAGCTGTAGTTGGGTATATAATGTTTTAGTAGAGAATGAGTGGTTTTAAAAATATTTCTGAAAAAAAAACTGAAAAAATCCAGGGTTTTCATCCAAAACTAGAAAAAACTTGGATATACGACTAAAATCCTAGGCGGGCTGAGCTTTTTTCAAAAAAAAAAAAAAAAGGTGGGTTTTTCAAACCCTGATTTTGAAACAAACTGAATTTAGGAAGAGTGTTTTTAAGGGTTGGGGGGGTTCCTTGTTCTTGAGTTGCTCTGAAGCATGTGGGGAGGGGATAATCATTTTGGGGTGGGGGAAGGGATGGGTACACCTGCGGATTTATATAGAAAAGATGTGCTGTTTGTGAGTAAAAACCAAAAAAAAAAAAGCCTATAAATACCATTTTGTCACCTTTTCACATTTTTCAATTTATTCAAAAAATTGAAGGTGGCACGCAAAACTATTTTCCCCCTGAAAGTGGCACTCTCCCAAAAAAGGTTGGCCACCCCTGTTTTAAAACATAACAAATGTTTTATTAGCTAGGATTTGGTAATATCATAATTTATTTTATCTAAAAACCTTATTGCTTATTTTTTTTCCAAGAAATGCTTTTTTATAATGAAGTTTGATTTTTTAGCTAATATATATATTTTCATATAGCTATCTTAATTCTGTGTTAAAAAATGCAAGGAAATGATATCATTTGTAGAGATGTTAATGAAGACTGACAGCATAAACTCAGATATGTAGCTCATGTTAACATCAGATCTGTAACACTCATCAGATATGTAACGACTTAAAAGTGAGTAATCTAATGAGGGGGTAAATAACTTCCTTGACCTCCCCCCCCCTTTTATTTTCTTGCATTTATACCCAATTTAGACTTAGAATCTAACATTAATTTTTTTCTGCAAAAAAAATTTTTAATCAGGAAACTCCAACTTCAAATCGGCACTTTTCAAAATATTGGCTCCGCTTTCGTTTGGTATACTCCTGGTGGTGAGAAACAAACTATACAAAAAGATATCGGAATCATGGAAGCAGTCATCTCTTTATCACTACCCTGCCTACACGCCATTTTAATCTCTCCGTAAACAACATTACGTCGTAAAAAAATTAATGTTGTTTTTACAGTATAATACAGCTAATTTTATAGTGATAGACTGTTAAAAATTCCTAATTATTATGAGTAATAAACTGTAAAATTACTAATTTTACACTTTATTATACTGTGCACTTTACAGTTTCAAACTGGAACCTCTGCTTCCAGTATTAAACTGTTTTTTTACAGTATAATCTAGCTAATTTTAAGGTAATATACTAAAAAAGCTAATTTTACAGTAATTAACTGTAAAATTAGCAATTTTACAGTTTCTTACTGTACATCAGGGGTGGCCAACCTTTTTAGGGAGAGTGCCACTGTCTGAAGAGAAAAAGTTCAGCGTGCCAAATTGTATTTTTCCGACAAACTGAAAACTTTTAAAAAGTTAAAAATAGATTATTTGTTGGCTGACTATGTAATTTTTACTTCAATAAAAAAAAAATCTCGTAAATCTGAGTAATTAAAATTAAAATAATAAAGCTAAAACAAGCCTGAACTTAAGAGTAATCATTAATTAACACTTTTATAGGTTCTGTCAGTTGGGTTATGCTTAAAATATAAACAAATGACATGAAATATTTTATTCTAAAAATTAAACAGTCAATACTTAATGTGGTTTATGAGTCTGTACCTTTTTACCAAGTCATTAAGTTTAGGACTAGTTATTGAGAATGCTAAGAAGTTTAAGTGTTTTAAGTGCTATCAATTAATATTCAACGGTATTAAGATTTTTATGCATTCATAATAGATAAGATTTGTTCAGAAACATATTTAGAACCAAATCTTCAACAGCACCAGGCGGCTAAAATGTGGAAAAAATTTTGTTGGTACAAACTTCTAAATTTCTATACAACGTTTATGACTTGCTGTTGAAGTAAGCTTTTACGTTTGATAACCAATGCAAAGGGTCAGTAATACCGCTTTGGATTTCAGGTGGGTAACAGCAGTGTCTTGCAGAGAAACAGACAAAAAATTTGAAAAGAGCGGCATTTTTTTATCATCTTGAAAATCACGAAAGCTAACAACAAATAAATACTTCAAATAGATGTAAAATTTTCTAAATATAACATGGGAAAATTATTGAATTTGGGTTTCTACTTTCAGAATACATTTTAACTGTTTTATTCTTTTTTCTCCACAGTAGAGAGAAATAAACCGAAATTTCATTATAAAAGAATGTATATGACCTATGTTGGTTTAGGAAACTTTTTTCTGTACAATCTCAAATTTAAATTATTTAAACGCCGGATAATAAAAAAGAGATGAAATAACTAAATTCAATTGCTAATCTTCATTCCTAAGTAGCAAGCCCTCATTACTTTCCTTCCAGATATTTTATAAAACACACTCCCTAAAATTCTAACCTCTTATGAGTATTTTTCCTTTTTATTACTATCGCACATTTCAATAAAGGAATGACTTGCCATATACTTCTTTTTCTCCTGGGAAAAGTTCACAAAACATTCAGAACTCTAATTCGTATTTTGTTAATACAGTGAACTCTACAGGGTCTCCAACAGAAGAAAAGTCTCATCCCTTGGCAAATGAGCTTGTGACAGAAAATTCAATGGCACTTTTGAAGTTTTTTTCCCAAATAATTTTCAAGTAATGTAACAAAAACTGAGGCTTCATTTGTGCAACCATACCGAATTTTATCCAACATGGTTTCTTAATTTCAGTTCCAAAGTTAACTTAAAAAAAAAAAAAAAATCATCACCCGTAGCTGAAACTGTTTCAGATCAAGAATCCATTTTGCAGCATCGAAAGTTTCATTCGCGTTAAGCACAAATATGCTTTACAAAACATTGTCTGTAGTGTCACAGCTTTCGTTGGATGTCCGAAGCTAATGCTAAATACTTTGCAATGTAGTAGTTCGGACAATTTATAAGCCAGTCTCCTGACACTTAACCGTCATAATATCATTATATTTATGAGTGTAAGGGTTTTAGTTTTTATCAATATTTTTGGGATCGACATTTTTTCCTCAATTTTAGAATTTTTTCAAAAGGTCTTCGCGTGCCACTGATACTTCTCTATCGTGCCACATTGTGGCACGCGTGCCGCGGGTTGGGCACCACTGCTGTACATTTTGCAGTTTTAAATTGGAAGCTCTGCTGCCACTATTATACTGTAAAAAACAACAGTTTATTTTTTGTGGTGTAACCATGATGTAACCGGTTAGATGGGGCCCTGAAGACAGTTCTGTTTTTTTTATCCAGACTAATAGCCGAACCACTCCTTATCCAGAATCTCTAAACGCATTGATTTGGAATAAACTTGGCTATTTGAAAATGAGGGATTTTTCGTGTACAAACTCACAGAACATTTTCAACCGGCTGGCATCGAGTCAGCAACTTCGCAGTTACTAGTACCACACATTACTAATCAAGCCACCACTACCTCTCTTCGCCAACAGTGTCGCTATTACTGGTTTGAGGCTTTAATAGCGTCAAAGGGATGTAATAGTGCTGATATGCTCCGCGTATGGAGACAGAAAAGTCAGCAGTACAAAACAGTACTGAGCGGTTCACAATAGAGCACCATAAGTTGTAGATGGTACTCTGAGGACTCGCAAGCACGTTGATGCCGCAAATACGTTAATAGATACGTTTTATTGATACTGTTGCAGCTTATGCTATCAAGTTACTCGTATGGTCTTTTATCATCAAGATGACTTTTGTTCCACACATGAAGGGCTCGCAACAGCTTCTGAAATTTAATGGAATTTCTGTGATGAAACATGTTTGGGACTTTTTGAGAATTAATTAGTTTATCACTAAATTTATTATTCTGCAGCTACATTTATAGAAGAATACATAGCAGAGGAGCATAATTTAACTCACTTAAAATCCAATACACTCCATGTCTCACCGGATGGTATAGTTGTTATATACTAGGAACCTTACAACCTGTTGATATCATCATCTTGTTTGTTGCTATTTGACGATTGAAGTTTCTCTCGTTGTAAATTTTCAATTTTTTTAAATTTACATAATGTATGTTTACAGTTGGAGCTCATTTTTTGTGGCCGCATATATGTATTTTGCAGTAGTGTATAAAACTATGTTATGAATTCTCATTGGTAATAGTACACTAATTGTTGTTGAAATAATTACGGTATTTTCCTCCACATTAAGATGAAAATATTTCATTTCAAGTTAAAGGATTGACAAAAAATCGACAAAAGAAATAAGGAAAAAATTGCGGAACATTGCTTGTTAGTTAGTGCAAAAACTTTATATTTTTTAGGTTTTGCCAAGGCAGAAAGTAAATAAGTATCCAACTGTAAATGCACGCTTGTTCTGCATTCTCATTTTTAAATTTATTTAGGCATATATAAAATCATATGTATTTCGTTTCGTTATTTTTAAGTCAGGATATCTAAGTTCACATTTCTCCTTCGACTCATAGCAATTCATGCGACGATTCCCCTCACGTAATCGTTCCAAGCTTCAACGATTCAGATAAAAACAATCCAAATAACATCCACTGACCAAATAACTTTCTATTCTATTTGTGGAAAGCGACTCTTTAACTCGAGGCACTGGAGCAATTTCGAGCGAATATTCCGCGTCTCTGGAGCAGAACTACCAAAACAAACCGGAGTTTCGAACAGAGAAAGAAAAAAAATGGTTTATCACCTATTACGAGTCGTCTGGGATCGTCATTTTGTCATCCAGTTCTTTCACCCGTCTCGTAATCCGAGCGGTATGAATCTGCTGGCAGATAATCGAGTACGTGACCGTAAAAGTTAATTCGATTTTTGAATGAAAATCGTAGAAATTCTGTGATTTACGTTCGTAGAACAGAATCTGCATTCTAGCTATGTAGGTTAAAACAGTTGTATTTCTTTCTCATTTAAGATTCAGTTACGAGATAGCAATAAGAAAATGCATAAAATCTTTAAATTAGCCTGTCAATTCTGATTGATTATAACGAAACTCGGCTTTAAAAACTAAATAAATATTGATTCTTCACTTTTTGATAAGTGAAAGTAATAATGTATTTAAATATATGTGTATTTTGGTACAAATCAAAACGAAACCATTACAGATCCTTCTATTTTCTTTACAAAATCGTTATTCTCCGAAGATAAGTTTGCTTGAAATATTTGAGCTGTTTTCATTAATCATTTTTCGTGCTTTGATAATGTGTTTTAATTGTTACAAATTCAGTTTGATTTTTTTTTTTTTTTTTTTTTATGAAGAGCAAATTGTAATCGTTCCTTTTACAGTAATATTTCTACGAATGGAAAATCATCTCTCCCAAATACATTTATAAAGATAAAATTTTATTCCTTCGTCTATAATTTTCCAGTAGGGCATTCAAAGATAGAAAATGTGTCCCATATTTTTTACATACTAAAAACATTCTCACTCCTACTTCATAAGCCCCTAATAGTCATTTGTATAGCAGGGATATCAACTACAAGGTCAAACTTACTTCTCTTACAGTTTTGATTACTTGAAAAAAAAATATTAAAAGGTCAATTAAGGTAAATACAAAACAAAATATAGTATCAACTCGGCAAGTAATTTTTCGACCTCACAAAATTATGTTTTTTGTACATTTAAAATAAAAAAATGTAAATAAAGACACTGAAAGTCTTTATACGGCAAACATTGTTTTACAATACGCGATACAGTACTATTTTTCTACTGCAAATAAAACAGTAAAAAGCAAAGAATTTCTTACATATCATTAAAATGATTCGTTTTAATTTAAATTAGCTAAACTTTGTCAATCATTTGTTTATAATGAATAAACATTACACACTTGATTTTAATTCACTGACGTTTTGATTTTAAATGTAAAGCGAAGCAATTGCCAGACCGAACTCCTTCTCCCTCTTTTATTTTTCAAATCGTGGCACTTGGATAAAATTACATTTGCAAATACCTATTCTGTGCTTTTTACACCAATGGTCGGCACTCATTTAGAACATGCTGAAATTGCAAAAAAAATTAACGTAATCCACTTGTGTGATACGAAGAAAAGAGGTTCTATGGACTTGTTCCGAAGTGTATTCTTTTACCGGAAGATCAGTTGCACAGTAAGAATGAAAATAATTTGAAAAAAAAAAGGAAAAGATCCGCACTCCTCCCCTCCCCTCCGTCGACTGAGAACTAAAACTTTCAACTAAGTAGCTGAAAATTTAGGAAAATGCAATATTTCACTTTTTCTTAATCTTTCTGAGGTTTTTATTTCTTTTTTTTCTTTTCAAAAAGAGACATAAATTATTCGATTTAAATGAAATTTAGAAATGGTTGTTTGATAACAATTCAATTAGTCATACTCCTCAAAAACATTAATTTGCTGAGTTTTTCTTTGATACGTATGAAAAGAACTGATTTGCAGTTACCTTATTTCTACCATTTTCAAAATTATATATTTTTTTTACTTTCTTTCTTCTCCCCCCACCTTTTCCTAGATCATTATTTTGTTTTAGTTCTTGTTAATTGTGACGATGTTTCATAGCTGTGTTTCACCCAGTCCGAATTTTTACCCAAATTACGAAAACTACATGACGTGAAATTTAGGCTCTCGTCAAAAAAGAAATGAGTATGTAAAAAAAATATTTTATCTGTTATTTGAGCCAAAAAGCAATTTTTACTCATGAAATAGAAACAACACTTGCACTCAATTATCTAACCTTAAAACTGGTTTTTCACAGAATTTCTTTCTTCATCAACAAACAAGGAGCTCTGTCAAGAACTAAACGAGCCTACTTTCCCGTACATCGACATCGGCATTCTAGCATCTGATCAATATTCTCTTGAATATCTGAAACTGAAAATTATGTCAAACATACCTTTATAGCACTTAAAGCTGATTTCTAAAAGTAAAATATACCCCTTTCATCAGATGAAATGGACACGTAATGTCATGTGTAATATTTTATTACACACTCCATTGGTTAAAATTTGGATTTTATTCCTTTTACTTTGGTTTTCTTCCCCGCTCTGCGTTTAAATTCCCGTTCTTGTTACCATGCACTTTCCGTGGGGATATTTTGGCCTTTGGCATCTTGCGGTTTGGAACAAACGCTTGTTTGATCATTTATCGCTTTTGGCGACTTTTCCCCCCTTCTCCTCTACTCTGTCTTGGCGATGTGCCGTTGTGAGAAACCTGCTTTGGCTCGGTTCTTGGCGAATTCCTTAGTTTCTTGTAACCTGGTGTTAAGCGGGCCTTTTTAGTGGGGTGAGAAGCTCTCTCTCTCGGCGGCTTGCACTAATTTATATTTAAAATGTAGTTTTGGATATTTTGGGCGGTATGCCTTTTTATGGCATATCTGCCTTTTATGTAAATTACTGGAACGTACCGTGAGTTTATATTTCCCTTTTCATTTCTTTTTCAATAATTTTGTTTCCCTTGTTTTTTTTAACCTTAATTTCCCTTGGCAAACTTTTAATGTTTGGTTAGGTGCGTGATACTTTGTTACTTGTGCTATCTCCGTCTAAATTATTAGGCTCGCTATTTTAGTTGATTTTCTGAAATTAATTCTGATGAATAATTTGTATGAATATCCTTGTGATGAATAAATAAGTTTCTTCAGTTAAAAATCTGTTTATTTTCCCATGTGCTCTATCTTGTTAGGGTTAATCTTCCTTTGTTACAGTTAGGGTTATCGACACCTTGCCTATTTAGTTTAGGGTTCGAACTCTGGGGAGTTCAAATGTTACTATTGCGGTTTTTAGTTTTTACCACTATACGATCACCTTTATTTGTTTACGGCCAATTACCCCAATATTTTACATTATAACAAACCACTATACGACACGTAAAAAGTAAATAAACGAGTAAAATAAAGTTTTGTCACACCTTTTAAAGAATGTAACTGTTATAGTTCTTCCGTAGAAAAATTTCACAATCGTTTTCAAAAGAAAAATAATTAATAAATAAAATAAAAGTACAAAGAACATCAAAACACATTTTATCAAAGAAAGAAAAAAAAAACTCGTTTGTTAAACAAATGTCCCGAATTTTATTTTTAATCCGTTGCCAGTTGTTAAATACAAATAAAGAATAAAATGCTCTTGTGAATGAAAAATTTTTGTAAACAAAAAAAAAATCGTCTGCCAAAAAAAAAAAGTAAATAAAAATAAATTAAACAAAAAAATGAATAAATAAACAAAAAATCGTCTGCCCAGTCAGTCATTTTTTTCTGAGCCTGCATTTCCGCCATGTTTGCGGAGTCGGAATCAGAGTCCTCACAGAAGATTTTTCAGAAAAGTACTTTACATACATTTTTTATCAAAACCGTTTTCTTACAAAGTTGGTTTGAAGGAAATCCGCCTTTAAGTTCAGAATCAACATTCAATTTAAATTTCCCAGTAGGCGCTCATGTTAAAATTTTTTTCTGAACGGTTCATCATTGAACAAAAAATGGTTCAAATTGAAAAGTGAAATATGGGAATGAGTCTCTCCGAGATCTTTCGAACAAAAAAAGTTTATTCAATTCAGATGGTTCACTTAAAAGTTATTAGGTGGAGAAAGGTTGCTTGAACGGTTCAATGTTGAACGAAATATTGTTCAAATTGAAAATTTAAATACGGTAATGAAGTATCCTTGCCGAGATGCTTCGAACAAAAAAAAAATTTTTTTAAATCGGACTGTTCACTCAAAAGCTATTAGGGGTGAGAGCTTGTTTGAACGGTTCAATGTTAAACGAAAAATTGTTCAAATCGAAAATTTAAAAACGGGAATGAAGTATTCTTGATAAGATCTTTCGAACAAAAAAAAGTTTATTCAATTCGGACGGTTTACTTAAAAGTTATTAGGTGGGAAAAGGTTGCTTGAACGGTTAAATGTTGAACCAAAAATGTTCAAATTTAAAATTTAAATACGGTAATAAAGTATCCTTGCCGAGATGCATCGAACAAAAAAGAATTGTTTAAATCGGACTGTTCACTCAAAACTTATTAGGGGTGACAGCTTGTTTGAACGGTTCAATGTTGAACGAAAAATTGTTCAAATCGAAAATGTAGATACGGGAATGAAGTATCCTTGAAAAGATCTTTCGAACAAAAAAAAGTTTGTTCAAATCGGACTGTTAACTAAAAAGTTAATATCACGGGACAGGTTGTTTGAACGGCTCAAAGTTGAACCAAAAATTGTTCAAATCGAAAAATCAAATATGGAAATGAGCTGTACTCGCCGAGATCTTTCCATCAAAAAAAATCGTTCAAATCGGAATGTTCATTCAAAAGATATTAGGAGGGGACAGACAGACAGACCGACCGACACACAAATTCCCCATCTCAATACCCTATATTTATTTCCCCCCTCAATATTTATTTCATTTTTTTTTTTTTCTTTTTGACTTTATTTTGGACTTGGCGATATTTTTTGGACTTGGCGATATTTTTTAGATGCATTAAGCCACTTTTAATACTTTTTTCGTCTCTTTTATTTTTAACGGGAAAGTAGGCTAAAAAGGGGGATTTTGTCAGAGATTTAAAAACATTTTGAACGATTTTCTCAGCAAATATATTATGCAACTTGGGCTATCTTACTCTGTTTAACCTAGAGCCATTACACAGAAGCATCAAGCTTAAGTTCGACCAATTTGGATCCAACTCACTACTTTTTACTTAGGGTTAACAGAAAAAAATTTCAGACATTGCCAAGATTGGCCAAAATACCGTGCCGCTATTAACTGCTCACACTGAAAATTTACCAAAAGGCGATAACTTGCCGCGAAAGACAACCATTCATCAACCGCCAGAAAAGACATAACACGAGCTGGATCCAAAGTGATGAAACTTAATCTTGATGCGTCGGCTCGTCTATATAGTGGCCTTAGTTTAACCTAAGGTTGTCTTTTCTGGCGAGTAATCACTTTTTGATTCTTTTCACGTGAATTTAACAAAGCTTGGAAATGTCCCGACACTTTTCTGTGATAACCCTAGCTCCACAACAATGAAAAATGAAAGTAAAAGTAAATGAGTTGGATCCAAAGTGGTGAAACTTAATCTTGATGCGTCGACTCGTCTATATAGTGGCCTTAGTTTAACCTATTACGTATCATTTTCAGACTGAACAGCCAATCATGCCTTCCAGAGTACAAAGGAAGCTCGTCTTTCTCACTGTTCTCATGGTCATGATCAGCACCCTGCACCACGGCGTATTCGCAGGATCCATGATGAGCGGCATGATGGGCGGCGGGAAAAAGGGCGGCGACAACAGCGGCGTAGAAGCTCTACTCGTCGCTGGAATCCTGGCCAAGCTCTTGGGCAACAGCCACAAGCAAGAGAGCCACCAGCCACTCTACATCCCCGTGCCCGTTGGCCATGGCATGGGCATGGGCGGACACGGAATGGGCGGGTGGAGATGAAAGTGATCGCTTTCTGGGACATTATTTGGAAAGTGTGCCAAGTATTGTGCACCTGATGATTGCTGGCGTTTGTTTACGAATGAATCCTCTTCTAAACCGGAAGAAAGTAAGAAAAGCTAGAGCTGATAAAATCAAGCATTTAGGAAGCAACATTTTTTTTGTGAAGCATTGTTGTTTGTTTGCAATTCTGAAAGCGCTGCATATGTTACGACTAAAATATGTATGATAAGGAAACCTTGCTTTAACCGGTGCGGTAATTAGACTATGAGGCTAAAGCCCGAAAAATTTCTTATGCTTCCCCTTTTAACCGGCTGATACTAGGTTTAAACGAACCTAGTCTGTTAAAGCCCGTTTTAACCGGCCAATTAAAGCTTTGTTTACTCATCATTTTTAACCGATTAGACAAAACTTTAACCGGTTAAAGTGGATTAGCAAGGCTTTACAGCCAATGCACGCAGACTTCCTGATATTTCTCCCTTTAACTGTCTGAATCTGGGTCTAACCACTACTAGTCGGTTGAAGCCTGCTTTAACTGGGTTAAAACTAGGTGTACCTATTATGTGAATTTATTTTTGTACTTTCCATAGGGCCAGAAATAGTGAACTGCAATCAGCAAGTAATATAGGGGAAAGGAAAGTCAGCAAAATTAATCATCTTGACATATGATTACACTCAATGGGACTGACATTCCTAATACTAGACCCACGTTTCTGGGATGTTATGAACACTTATTTATGAACTACATGTAAATAATAAAAACTGTAGTGCAACAGAGATGCATATACTATAGTATTACAATTGTTGTAACCTTTTTGTATACAGAACTACTGCATAAAAAATGAATCTTATGATTAAAAAAAAAAGGATAAATGTGAATAATTAAAAGAAATTTTTGTTTAATAAAGAAATTTTAATAATACCATTTTCTATTATTTTAGTCCTGCTATCATATTTATTTTTATATTTACAGTTATTTATTGTTTTTAACGAAGAAATGTTTCAAAGATATTGAAAATATGTAAAAAAAAGTAATTCTTAATCTTCATATTAGATGTACCTTAGAAGTACGTACTTTCGCTTTGAGAAGCTTATGTTCTGGAGCAAATCAGTTTTGCTTGAAGCACTGCCTAAATTCGTTGAGACAATATCGAATTTTTTTCAAAAACTTGCACGCTCTTTATATTCTTTGAAATTACTATATTTACGAGCTCTTTCTTACTTACTTACTTCTGTTTTACTTTCATTTTGAAAACTTTTTGAATAAACATTTTGAACTTTCAAATGAATGAACCTTCGAACTTAAGTCCCTTAAGTTTTTTTTTCTTTTTGTTAGTACAGGATAGGTTTTTGGATGAAGATTAAGGATCGTTCAACATGCGTTTACTTATAAAACTTTACTTCTTTATTAACGAATTGTTTTTTGTATGTAAACAAACATTTATTTAGAAAAAGCACAAGAGTTAAAGGAGAAAGAATACAGGTCAGAAAGAAAGAAAGCTCTCCACTGCCCTCCTTTATGTCCCTAAACAAAATAATAGTTTCATGGACTACTAAACTAATGAAAATAAACAAATGAATGCTAAGAATGAGTATACAAACAAAACATGTTCTTCCCAACTATCAATTGTATCAAAATTGCATTCATTTATGATTTTTTTATTTAGTTATTTTTTTAAATAAAATGCATTATATTTGCCTACTTTGTAAATTAAATTGGTGCCACTTAAACAATTAGTCTTCATGAATAAAGTTTAATGATAGAGATAAATTTCTTTTTACTCACAATTTTTCTGTTTTAATTTCTTGTACAAAGAGTGATACTTTGTTCAGAATATCCGAAACTTCTTCAGTTTTTCACTACACAAAATTTATTTAAACTATCTATTTTTCAGGTTTGATTTGCTTCCGTTAAAGGCAAAGGTTATATTTGTTTAACCGCTTTCAAACGCATCCTGCAAATGATCCATATATATATATATATATATATATTTAGGCTCTTTCTATTTCTTGTACATCTTTAGGGTCTGAATTTCTTTTATGTAACTAAAACTCCCGCGCTTGTTTGATCACAAATCAAACACGGTTCAAGTTCCCCAGTAGATTTTAAAGTTTAGCATTTTTCAGCTGCTCAACATTGAACGAAAAATTATTTTAACTAAGCCAAGAAACTTGGGACAAAGGCATCCTGAAAAATTGATTAAGTTATTTTAAACAAAGTTTCATCGAAACCTAAGAGAATTACAAAATTCAAAGCTGACACTCAAAAGGGTATCGGAAGAACAGGCTGATAGAAAAATTAGCAGAGAAGTGAACATTTCCTTCATCTCAAATGCCTAACCCCAATTTGGCAAGGTTTTTTTTATTGTTATTAGTTTTTAATTGATTATTTTGAGTTTATTTGTTTTTGACTCCCCCCCCCCTCCATTTACCTTTATTATTTTATTTATTTAGTATGCTTCCCCCCCCCCCCTTTTTAGGATTGTTATAAAAGAAAAGCTTAAAACGGTTATGTGAAAAATAAAATTTATTGATGCCAAAAAACATTGTACTCAGTTTGAAACCTTTAACATTGAAGAATCTTACTATCAGTTTCCCGACAAATATTCAGTCTAAAATATAACTCATGTTGTCCATTCCAATATGAAATTTTCAAATTGCTAATTTAAAAAATTAAAAAAAAAATCCTTCTCTTTTTTATTTGAAAAAAAAGTTTTACAGTTTAATGGCCCTGGAAAAATACTCACACAATGTGTGCAAACATAACAAATCTTCTCTTCTAACTTTAATCCTTCTAACCCTAAATTAAACAGTTCTATTTTTCCGTTCATGCTCTCTTTAATATTCACAAATAAACCTTTGTACGGTCTCAAATTGGCTATTTTAGAAATGCAGATTTGCTTGGTAATACGAAGAACACTTCCGATGCGAAATGTTACGCACAATCTGTCTAGATTATAGTGTTTATATCTTCCGCACGGAAAGGATTTAGTCAAACTGTATCTTTCTTAAGCGATCGGAAATCCGCATTTCCGTTGAACATTTCCAGGAAAATAGACGGATCGCCTTTCCATATGTCTACCATGTTACGTCATCGGCCATTTTTACCCATTGATCTTGATGCATTACCTGCCAAGCATCAATGAAACTTTCACCGCAGATATGACCAAACCCTCCTGGGAAAAATTAGAGGAAAAACATATTTTTTGTTTTGAATTTGTTATTATATTTTTTTCCGATCCGTATCAGGTAGATTTCGTTTGAGTCACGCTCTAGTGGAGCCTCTCGGAAAAGGAAAGTGCTCGGCCTCATCGCCTATCTCACCCTATAAAAACCTCTGCTACTGATATGCAAAATCATTCCTCAGCATTTGATTCTTTTTAACTAGCTTGTGCTCTTCAAGTTCACGAGGTAAGTTTTCTCTGCGTGTGCTTGGCTGCAAGGATTTTTCTTCGGCTCCGAATTGCAAGTTGCTTTTTTAGTTTTTTTACACTATCTAACTCTTAAATATTAAATTAAACTATGATCTATGATATTCAGAGAGTAAAATTCTAGCGAAATAGTTCAATTAATTAAAGTAGAAATTCAATTAACTAAGTGAAGCGATTTAAAACAATAATACATTGCAAGTAACTGTTAGTAATTAAAACCCATTAGCATTGATTACTGAAATAAAGAGTGAGTTCAAGTATACATAACTTTTGAAATGAAGATTTATCATTTTATTCTTCTGAATGTATTTTTATCTTTATAAGTTAAAACTGGCTTTATTACCGAGTTCAATGTTTTGAAACAATAAATATTAGCAACTGCAAATTTATTTCATTCGTTGAAATTTTAATTATTAAGCAAGACACAAATTAATGGCAAAATCCGTGCATCCATGAGCTCTTTTTTTTTTTCATTGAAAAAGGTGTTCCTCGTAACGCCGAAACACGTGTCTGCAGTATCCCTGCCTATTTGTGCTTAATTAACATTGGTTTTTTCTTTACAAATTTCTGCACAAAGGTAATTTTTTCTTCATACAATAATACAATTTAGAAAACCAAATTTCTGCGTCTGTATTTTTTCGCCTTCTTTTTATGAATATCTCTAAAACAAATTTATGATACCTATGGAGTTAGACATAATTTAAATGCTAAAATATTTTCACTCTCATGATTTTGTAATAGTAGCTACAATTTTTGAATCATACAAATGATTGATAAAATTCTGAATATCTTCTGAATAAAATTCCGAATTCTGAATATCTTTCGAAATATGCTTTTTTTTTCAAACCGTCAATCTGGGTGATAAAGGTGTCGGCGAATCTGTGGTTTATATGACAGTAATGAAGTCAATTCTATAATGACATTCAAGATGGCATTTTGGAATGTATATAAACTTTTTACACAGCCTAATTTTGTTTTTGTTTACTGAAACTTTTAAGAGGGATTATTTTTTTTAATTTAATATATTGCACAGCCCCCAAATTATCCTACGCAGAAATTAGTAAACTTTATGTTTACTATTAATATTTGTTGTATTTGGGAACGATTCAAGAGTAAATAAAGAAATTCTTTTAGCATAAAATTTCTCAGTTTTAATATTCGGCAGAGCAGATTCTAGAAAGCAGAAAATTAGTGAAACATGTTTCTATTATTATTTTCCTTTTTTTTAAATCTAGAATACTTTAAAATGTTGAGTCACAATTTCTACCTACAATATCTCTCAATCTATTAAAAACTAAATTCATTTTGCACAAAAAATAAATCCTCTCAAGTGCTTTTTAAATTTGTAAATAAATGCATTTTTTCGTAAAAAATATTTTTTTTCATTACCTATATTCCGATATTTTTTTTAACTAAATGTAGAGTTCTGTTTTTATTTCCGTTTCAAAACTGTATTTCGCTGTTCACTGATTTCATTTTTCAGAAGCGTGATAAAATATAATTTGACTGTTCTTATTTAATAAAAGTAACATTCAAGCAATAGTCTTTAGCTTTTGTCAAAGGGTCAGTTTAAACCTTTTCCTGTATTAAATTTTATTATTGAAGAATTGTTTTCCCTATTTTAAATAGCGCATTCGCAGTTTACAAATTCAACTCTTGAATAGTGTTAGAAATAAGAGTTTTAATCTAAGTGTTATAATGATTCCTATCATAAGTTTCAAGGCGACAAAATGAGCAATTAAGGTGCCGTTCCAATGAATCAAACATATGTACAAATATATATATATATATATTTTAAATCATTAAACAGACCACCGGTATGCACTGCTGTATGCTACACAACACAGTGCCAGTAGTATATTTGATCAATATACAAAACAAAATGATGAATATGAAAATTACTTTTACAAATTTTTTCATCCGGCGAATCACTAGTCTTAATCACAATGAGCTACGAAAAGAAAAACTTCAATGGGATCCAAAAACCTTTATGCGTCAAATTAGAATTGGATCCAGGCGTCAAATAAAAATTTTTTGTTCTAAAATGCGACTTACTACCACGTATTCCTAACACTGCGTTTGGCAGTCGTTTTGTAAAGAAGATGGCGGATAAAATCTCATTAATTGAAAACCTAAATATAAACGTATCTATGGGCGTGTGTATTGCGGTTGATGAGCTTTGCGGATTTCGTGCGTGAAATTGGTATTTGAGAATAGCTAGACATTTTATTGTCGGTAACGAATGTAACTTCAAAACGCATCATAACAACACAAACACATGTCTCATAAACTAAAGCGTAAGAAAAGCGGAGAGGAAATTGTGCGAAAGATTTTTACAGTAGTTTATTTTTCCTTCCTATTCATTTCTAATTAACTGTTGAACATATTTTCGTTTAGAGCTATTCACTGTTGGAAGCATGCTTCCGTACGGACGTTCCTGAAAAGCTAAAAAAGAAAAAGCATAAAAAACTACAAATCAGACTTAATGTGTCCCAAAAATATTGCAGAAAATATTTTTTTTAAATACACAATCAATTCGGTAATTTGATAAATGCTGAAAAATAAACAATGTAAAGCAAAGTTTTGAGTCCATGTCACAATCAAGAAATGTGTAACATTTGATGCCGGGTACTCGTCTGCCTCCATCCACTCGAACCTCCTTTCAATAAGTTTTGAGGGAATAATCGGATCCGAACAAGCATTTTTTGTTCGAAAGATCTCGGTTAGGACACCTTAACTCTCATATTTTTGTTTTAAGTTCAGAAATTTTTATTCTAATTATTTTCAAATAAAATTCAGTGCTTACGAGGAAATTTATGGCACATCTAAAATCCCCAACTAAAAGTTCGATTTGCTTCAAACACATTTAAGCAAAAAATCTTCTTTAAAAATACATGTCTGACGAAATCTTTTAAAAAACTATTTCAATGAAATCTTTTGGAGTGTTTTTAATTTTTGAAAGATTACCGCCAATAGTTGAAGTTCAAGGTCTTTTATCTAAACAAAAATCCAGCAGCACTAAAAATTGTTTTTTAACATCGAAAAGTTGTTAAAATTGTTAACATTCTGACTTAGTTCTGACTGTTAATTTTCCGCCTCAAAGTATGGAAAAAAAGTTCCTATTAAATATTTAAATTTTGTCTTACATAGGCTTAATATTGATAAAGCTGGAGATTGATTTGTTGAATTAAACTGGAAAACAAGAAATCAACAAGCGATATTATTTTGGATATAAGTGGCTTTCATGAGTCAAATCTTTATTTCCAAAATTAACTTCATTATTGTTCAGTTTTGTGCTTAAAAAACGATTAAAAGTAACATAAAAATGCCTAATGTTTCGTAGCTTTAAAATTTCTTCGCTCCGCTTTCATTTTATTATTATTATTATTTATTTATTTTTTTTGGCAACGACTGAAAAATAAAATTTGACATAATTGTTCTAATGCAATGAAACATACGGGATGTAGTTTGCTTATATTTTCCATCGTAAGAAATTAATTTATCTTTATAAAGCAGTAATTTACCACCCCTAAGCTAGGGCTAAAGCAGAAACACATGCAATACGCAGATTGCACATGTAATACACAAGCATTACCATGCTTCCAGCTCGGTTAATTAATATTCCAGGCTGTTGAGTGCAAACAAGAACGAAACTGCAGTCCTTCGATGGCATAACCGAGTTGGCGGTGTATTTCATGTAATCAATCTTTGTTTGTATTTTCAAGTATTTTAACACTTCCCTCATCAAACAACTATTCCAGAATCTTCTCAGCAAAATGGTCGCCTCCAAGAAATTGACAGCTTTCTTGCTGGTCCTCGTTCTCGGACTCCTCGTTCCCGGACCCCATATGACAGGAGTCGAAGCCGGACACCACGGACATGGTTCCGGTCACGGCATTGAGGCTCTCCTTGCTGCCGGAATCCTCGCCAAACTTCTCAGACACCATGGAGGACACCACCACCACCACCACGGACACCACCACGGATGGGACTGAATATGAAATTCTGCAACGACCTTAAAACTCGAAATGTGTGTAAATATGTGATGTAAATATCATTTTCACTCATCATGCAATAAAGATCATTGTTTTCATGTTAAAAAACCTTTTTTTTTTCTTTGAAAACTAAAGATTTAATCTACTTACGGTTTTTTTTTTTTTTTTTAAAGAATGAACTATAAATATAAAAACAATTTTTAAAGAAAGATATAGTTCCAATGTGCATGCAGTGAACACAAAAGTACTTTTTATAAGAATGTGGTCAGTAATGTGGAAACAATGTTGTACATTATATGTTACATTATTTAAAAAAAAACTGTACAAGGTACAAGAACATTACATTAACAGTTAACAATTCAACATGTTTCTTATTTTTACAACTGTACATTAATCAATATTATAGTATTAAGGTATTTTATAAGAATTAGATATGCTGAAAAAAAAAACAACTGAGCTTCCTTATTTGTATTGTTCACCTATAAAACCGCGCAACATGAACCATAACTTCAAAGAAAGAATAAATAACAACAATTAGAAAAATATTTGAAAAAACGTCTAGAAAAAGTATTGAAAAAACGTTATACGTGCAAAAATGTTATAAATTCAAAATGCAATACGACAATTTTTCAGAAACAACTAAAATTTCAAAAATTGACTGGGCAAGTTACTGCTTCGTCAACGGAGAGCGGGAGCAGTTGGTAAAAATAATAATTTGCAGGTTTCTGAAGAGGTCTTATTTTTACCAACTGCTCCCACTCTCCGTAGACGAAACAGTAACTTGCCCAGTCAATTTTTGAAATTTTAGTTGTTTCTGAAAAATTGTCGTATTGCATTTTGAATTTATAACATTTTTGCACGTATAACGTTCTTTCAATACTTATATATATATATATATATATATATATATATATATATATATATATATATATATATATATATATATATATATATATATATATATATATATATATATATATATATATATATATATATATATATATATATATATATATATATATATATAATAGCTAAACATTAAGAGCATTTTCGAAGTTTTATATAAAACTAGCGGTACCCGCACGGCTTTGCCCGTGGTATAAAATTAAAAGTTCATTTGTAAAATAATTGATATAGCAGAAAAAAAGCTCTGTTTTAGTTATAATTCAACTATAATTCCTTCAAAGTATGATATAAAAATCTGATATGGACCCCACACTACTTAATTTTACGTGTAAATTGCTTAGTAGATGCCTTAAGTGCTAAAATAGTGCTTGGAGTGAGCAAGATAACAATTCAAACATTTGTATTCCTAGTTTGCTACGAAACAATGCAAAAAAATGTTTTACAATAATTAATCTCCGAAATATCGCCGATTTTAACATCATTCAGTGGATTTTTCGCAAAGTATCACCAATAGCGCCAAATTGAACCAAAAAAAATTTTTTTTCGCCAAATTGGCGTCAAACACTTGGCGACCAAAAGCTTGGCGACATATCGCCAAGTGGTCGCGCCAATTCATATCACTTTTGTCTGCATTGAAAACACTGATTTACCCCATAAAAGGAGTAAAACACCCCCTTGGGGACATTCGAATGCAACCCCAAGGAGATGTGCACAAAAATAAGCCAAAAGAGAAAATAAGAACAATTTTGTTGCTCATAGAAACCAACAGAAATCTTACCAAAGTTTAAAAGAAGAAGAAAGTTTTCTTTCCTAGCTTTAAAAACAAAACAATACATTTTCCGAAATGAAACACTTTAAAAAGAACGATGCAATATCGCAATTGATACGATATTTGGTTAATCTGTGCATTAGGTCCCTTTTCTCGCTAAATGGGCGATAGGCGCGCCAAGCGTGGTAACCCTGACTATTTTGCGTAGTTTCTCTCGGAGCTTTCAACTCCGCGAGACACGCAAAAAGGCGCCAGTTGGTGACTTTTTGAAAACGCGCCAAGCATTGTCCCAAAGCAAATTTTCACCGGGAAAAAGACAGGGTTGCCAAAGAATTGAAACAGAAAAATACTACGCCTCCTCTAAAAAAATATACTACAAAATACTACTGTTCCCAAACGTTGCCAAAATCAATATTGCTGAAATGCAAAATCTATGAAAATGAAAAAAAAAAAAAATCCGACAAATCTTTTAATTAAGTCATTAGTATATTGGAAACAGGGTTGCCAGAAAAATACTACGCTCCTTATTTGGGCCAAAAAAATACTACCGTAGTATCAAAAATACTACGTCTGGCAACGCTGGAAAAAGAACGAAACAAAAATAAGTATGAACACGTAACCATGGTAGCAACATGAAAAGTTGATTTCCGTTGATAAAATAATTCATTTCAACTCTATTTTCAAACAAATTTTATTCTCGGCTCAACCATTTTAGAATCGTTTGGCTTGCTTTACTGAAGGTAAGCCTTGAATTCCGGGATTCTAAAAACAATTATTACAGCTCTCCTGATGATCGTAGAAACTTCGAAAAAACTTCATTTTATGCAAAAAATTTCAAGCTTTCGAATGACATAAGACTTGAAAATGTGTATGAAATATTTCTTCCCTATTTTATCGAATTTCCGCTAAGAATTCGAGCAGAAAAAGAACGAAATGGAATTTTCGAAAAATCGCTTCGAGATGCAAAACTACATGCTACAAACTAATTTTGTGCCAAGTGGCATGAAAGTCGACCGAATGGTTTTGGCGCTACGCGCGTAACAGACAGAAAGAAAGAAGGAAAGACAGACCTACCCACCTTCAGCTTTTTTATTAGTAGAGAAGAGAACACACATCTTTTATCCATTTTTCTTATCCAATTGTGAAGTTTTGTAATGTGAGGAATGATGCCTATCAATTTGACCGAATTCATTTCGTATCGGTTTTATAACAGGTTTTTTTTATTATTAAAAGAGATGTGTTTTGTTCTGTTATCAAGCATTTCAACCTTTAAAGAGATATGTTTGAAGTAGTCTAGAGCTTAAATTAAACAAGAGAGAGACATAAAGATGGTCGGAGGCGAAAGGTAGCGCTACAAATTCAGAGTTGGTGCAGGAGAAAATGGGATTGCTTAATTCTGGACGAATTTCTGTTAAAAGGGAACATGACAATTCATAAAATGATGAAGAATTTAAAATAATTTACCGAAAACCTTACTTTAAGCAAAATTTAATGGATTTTTCCTAAATAGGCACGTTTACAAAATTTAACCTGCCTAAAAGATAACTAAGCGGCAAAAACATGAAAAGTCTGCCAGTGAAAAAGAGTTAAAACTTGTATTATAATTTTATTTGTACTCAAATATTTTTATTTGTCCTAACTTATTCGTCTTGGATATAAAAAAATCAACCATCACTAGAAAAAACTTTACTATCGGAATCTTATAGAAAAAATTTTTTAATAAAATAGCTCAAACTTTAAAATATATTAAAAGCTGTTTAAAACGGATATTAAAAATCAACTCGTTATTTAAGACTATCAGGAAGTTGCAGGAGTAACCCCCCCCCCTCCCGTTATAGAGAATCAATACATTTATATATGTGTAGGTGCGGTTTATGTTACTTTTGATAATGTGTAATGAGTACAGGCCCTTCATTTTAAAATTTTCCGAGGGTAGGGAGTGGTAACAGGGCCCGATTAAGATAGTACGAGGCCCTAGGCCAAATACTTTTTTGGGAGCCCCCGCAGTCAGGCTTTACAATTTTAGTCATTTTTGAAAACAATTTTAGCCATTAATTGAAGTTAAAAATCAACGTGAATAAAGCACAAATTGGGTAGAAAGTACAGCAAATATGAAAGTACAGCTTTCATGTTGTTTGCTGAGCTTTTTGTACTGAGGAAGGGGCTCCGTTGTAGCCTTGAAATAGCTAATAATATTGCCCTATTTGCTGTACTTTCTACCCAATTTGGGCTTTATTTACGTTGATTTTGAACTTCAATTATAGTTTAGCACAAAGCTTATTTGATCATTTTTCATTTAATTTTGACAACAGCAATTTTATCCATTTCGGGCATCCTAAATTTGAGGGGGCCCTAGGCCACGGCCTAGTTGGCCTATTCAGTAATCAGGCCCTGAGTGGTAAGGGATACATATCAATATTGATTTCTAAAAACCAGGGGGGCAATTACCCCCTCTTCGCAACCATAAGTATCGGACCTACTTGAGTACATGCCCTTCCTGGCTCTGGAATTAAATTGAAACTACGATCCTGTTCACAGTAGTGATTTAAGAAAAAAGAAAAAGCTACATCATGTTCCTTTTTTACACTAATCAGTTCTGTGTAATTTCTTTCAATACAAATGACTCAAAACAGGCCGAAAAAATAATAAATGAAGTCAAGTTTCTTCATTATAGAAAATGTAAAAATTAATTTCAATGACAATAAAAATAATACTAAAAAGATATTTGGTTGATCCACCTCTGAATTAAATGACGACTTTGAACATGTAAGGGATGGGCTTCATAATCTATTTTCCCTCAATAATTTTTAAAGAGGGGGAGAAACGAACTTAGTCATCATAAATACACTAAAAGAACAATTACGCTGCCAATCATCATGACTAACATCTTCTCGTGAATTACTAAATGAAAAAACGTTTTGATAATGGGTCATTCTATATTAAAATAATAATAAGTTAAATATTCTGAATGGAACGCCCATTCTGACTAGCAACCACGAACTCAACGGTTTTCAATTAGCCTAAATGCCAAGTTTGATTTCATTCTGACTAATAGAGAAAAAAATATATAAAAGAACCATCCTTGTTTCTGATACTTTGTTTTATAGGTTCACGAAGAAATGAAAACAAACAGAAAGGCGTTTTAAAACGAAAGTCAAATACCAAATTGCGATTTTTTTTCAGTAAATTTGAAAGTACTGTAATTTTACTATTATTTCTTCTTATTGCCAAGGATTCAGTGGCGGTTACCGTGTCGCAAATGTCGCAATTACTACCATAATGGCTCCAAGAGGACATAAAAATGCATATAAGTATTTTTCCTAGTTCTGTAATAGGCAAAGAGGCCACTCGAAATGCATTGCCATAGGCCCCCAAGCCAGTAAATCTGCCACGGGAAAGAGTGATAATTTTATATATTCAACCAGGGGGGGAGACTGGGTACGGTTGTGACAATTTTCATTTGCTCCCCTATAAATCCCTTAGCAATAGTCCGGCAGCTAACTGTCAAAAATCAATGGAATACTGCAAATAGTGATAAGAAGATGCCACTTAGTAGGAATGTTGCTAATGGCTATACAATGAAATTAAGACTCAGAAGCACTTTCAAAAACCGTTTTAATCCAAGATGGCGGCGTTTTTCAAAATGGCGGCCTATGCTACTGCTTTTACAATTAACCTCACACACAAGAGGTTTTTATATCAAATTATATGTTTTTCAGGCCAAGGATTTCATTTAGTATGTTGAAAAAAAGCTAAATGTTCATTTTGATGTTTATTTTTTTATTTATTTTTAAGAATTATATTGTTTACGAGAAGACTACATGTAGTATCCAAAATCTTTTAGAAAGTTAGCCAAATTGCAACCGAAGAAAATAAACTGGGAAACCTGGTGCGGTGGTAACCTAACCATGCTCAAATTAGTCTCCTAAGAACTCCACACACATCTCCCAGCGGTGCTGCTATTGTTAGAAGCATTCCGAGAAGGCCCGTTCAGTCTGTAGAGTTAGCGACAAAAACAGCCGAAATATTTCACTTCCGGATACCAGTGTGAAATTTGGTACAGAGCTTATGTACATATATAAGAACAAAAAACCGCCGGGAGACACTTGATCAGGGGTCATGAACTCTGTGATGACGTCATCAAGATGGCCGCTTTTACAGGTAAATACGCTCGTTTAATTGCTTAAAACTTCATCATAGATGGAAATATTTTAAAACTCAAATGTATCATTTGAAAGCTCTTTGAAAGAGCTATTTGGAAAGATTTAATTTTTCTTTCTGAGGTCAAGGTTCCACCTTTAATGACGTCATCAAAATGGCCGCTTTTACAGGTAAAAACGTTTGTTTAACTCTCCCTAAAACTCCATCATAGATTTAAATATTTCAAAACTCAGCTATATCATCTGAAAGCTCTTTAAAAGAACTATTTGGAAAAGTTTAATGTTTCTTTCTGAGTTCAAGGGCCCACCTGTGATGACGTCATCAAATGGCCGCTCTTACACGTAAATACGTTCGTTTAACTGCTTAAAACTCCATCATAGATTGAAATATTGCAAAATTCAAATATATCACCTGAAAGCTCTTTAAAAGAGCTATTTAGAAAGATGTAGTTTTCTTTCTAATGTCAAGGGCCCACCTGTGATGACGTCATCAAAATGGCCGCTTTTACAGGTAAATACGTTTGTTTAACTCCCCCTAAAACTCCATCATAGATTAAATATTTCAAAACTCAACTATATAATCTGAAAGCGCTTTAAAAGATCTATTTAGAAAGATTTAATTTTTCTTTCTGAGGTCAAGGGCACACCTATGACGACGTCATCAAAATGGCCGCTTTCACAGGTAAATACGTTTGTTTAACTGCTTAAAACTCTATCATAGATTGAAGTATTGCAAAACTCAAATATATCATCTGAAAGCTCTTTAAAAGAGCTATTTAGAAAGATTTAATTTTTCTTTCTGAGGTCAAGGTCCCACCTGTAATGACGTCATCAAAATGGCCGCTTTTACAGGTAAATACATTTGTTTAACTCCCCCTAAAACTCCATCATAGATTTAAATATTTCAAAACTCAACTATATCATCTGAAAGCTCTTTAAAAGAGCTATTTAGAAAGATTTAATTTTTCTTTCTAAAGTCAAAGGCCCACCTGTGATGACGTCATCAAAATGGCCGCTTTTACAGGTAAATACGTTTGTTTAACTCCCCCTAAAACTCCACCATAGATTCAAATATTGCAAAACTCAAATATATCATCTGAAAGCTCTTTAAAAGAGCTATTTAGAAAGATTTAATTTTTCTTTCTAAGGTCAAGGGCCCACCTGTGATGACGTCATCAAAATGGCCGCTTTTACAGGTAAATACGTTTGTTATACATTTTCAATTTAAAATTGTTATAACTTTTCAACTATTTGTCTTAGAAAATAAAACCAAGCACTATAAAATAGCTCTTTTAAAGCGCTTTCGGATGATAGATTTCAGTTTTGCAATATTTAAATCTATGATGGAGTTTTAAACAGTTACATGAGCGCATTTACCTGTAAAAGCGGCCATTTTGATGACGTCATCACAGGTGGGCCCTTGACCTCAAAAAGAAAAATTAAATCTTTCTAAATAGATCTTTTAAAGCGCTTTCAGATGATATATTTGAATTTTGAAATATTTAAATCTATGATGGAGTTTTAGGGGGAGTTAAACAAACGTATTTACCTGTAAAAGCGGCCATTTTGATGACGTCATTACAGGTGGGACCTTGACCTCAGAAAGAAAAATTAAATCTTTCCAAATAGCTCTTTCAAAGAGCTTTCAAATGATACATTTGAGTTTTGCAATATTTCAATCTATGATGGAGTTTTAAGCAATTAAACGAACGTATTTACCTGTAAAAGCGGCCATCTTGATGACGTCATCACGGGAGTTCATGACCCCTGATCAAGTGTCTCCCGGCGGTTTTTTGTTCTTATATATGTACATAAGCTCTGTACCAAATTTCACACTGGTATCCGGAAGTGAAATATTTCGGCTGTTTTTGTCGCTAACTCCACAGACTAAACGGGCCTTCTCGGAATGCTTCTAACAATAGCAGCACCGCTGGGAGATGTGTGTGGAGTTCTTAGGAGACTAATTTGAGCATGGTTAGGTTACCACCGCACCAGGTTTCCCAGTTTATTTTCTTCGGTCGCAATTTGGCTAACTTTCTAAAAGATTTTGGATACTACATGTAGTCTTCTCGTAAACAATATAATTCTTAAAAATAAATAAAAAAATAAACATCAAAATGAACATTTAGCTTTTTTTCAACATACTAAATGAAATCCTTGGCCTGAAAAACATATAATTTGATATAAAAACCTCTTTTGTGTGAGTTAAATTGCAAAAGCAGTAGCATTGGCCGCCATTTTGAAAAACGCAGCCATCTTGGATTAAAACGGTTTTTGAAAGTGCCTCTGGGTCTTAAT
Source organism: Uloborus plumipes (assembly GCA_038373865.1). Taxonomy (NCBI): domain Eukaryota; kingdom Metazoa; phylum Arthropoda; class Arachnida; order Araneae; family Uloboridae; genus Uloborus; species Uloborus plumipes. The sequence continues at coordinate 51,801 of JAXGGA010005264.1, read as the reverse complement.
TTCAATGTATAGCCCTAAACAACATTCCCACCAAGTGGCATCTTCTATTCACGATTTGCAGTTTTCCAACAGTTAGCTCCCGGGCTACAATGCCTGTGAGCTGGTTTAAAGTTGTTTTTTTGTTAAAGTGTTTATTTGCTTGCTTATAAACACTAAAAATTTCTCCCTAAGTACAATAGTTAACTCACAGGACCAAGTTAAACAAAAAAGGAAAAAAATGTCACAACCGACCCCACCCCAGGGGCGGTTGTGACAGTGCTTGGGGTCGGTTGTAACAAGTTCAAAAATACAGCAAAACAGTCTAGATCACTTTTAATTTCAAGTAATATTAAACGTAATTCAACATAACCTTCATCTGGGAAAGTTTAACATTTAACAATGTGTCTCGTTCAGTTGAAGTAGCCTTATACCAAGTCTTACAAAAATATCAGGTTTTTGGAATTTCGTAACGTCTGTTTTGGCAACATTATGCACATCCTGTGGGTCATAACCGTGTCTGTTCATAACAATTCTCAAGTATCAAAGAAAGATTCCACATTTATTTGTTTTATTGAAGCTTGTTACTCTTGAAAGGCTAGTTGCATGAGCTACACGAACAGACGTGAAACATTTCTATTCATAAATGAACGGAACCATTTCTCAGTAGCCATTTTACTCTCATATCTGCTTTCAGCGTATTTGTAAGCTCAAAAGCACTTTATTATGAGCAATATAACCTATGCACACGTTGTTTTCATTGTGACAGCGCGGGCCAGCTCCATCGCGTTTACGAATGAATGTTTCGTAGCAAAGACTTACGATTAACGTTGCATTTCCAAAGCTGTCCGAAAGTAAAAAAAGTTTCACTTCTTTATAAGCTTCTTTATATTTCATTAGGTCACACTGCCCTATTTCTGTCTTCTCCAAGCGTATTATGGGCATCGAATATAATAAAAACATGTTTTACTCGTGTCACAACCGTCCCCACACAATTTGTCACAACCGACCCCAACCCATTACTTTTGAAAACAGCAATCGATTTGGCAATACAAAATAGCCTACATAAAAAGTAATCACTGCTATTTCACTATTAAGGTTCACTACTAACGGGGAGAAAAACTTTCATTTCTCTATATGTACCCATTCAACAGGAATTAGTAAAAGACATCGAACAAAAAAACTTACTTTTGACTTAAAAAGTAACCAACCCCTCTGTTAGCGTTAATGTCGCTCGATGGCTACCGCAATGCTTTGACACACATTCAGACAAACATGCTGATACTCTCTCTTTGCTTCAACCAGGTATTAATTATGGTTTAGCTAATATGACGACTGTCACAACCGCCCCGCGTCACGACCGTCCCCAGTCTCCCCTATACTGCTTCTAAAACAACAGCAGATTGTCTTATTGAGTATTGTATCTTAAGCTTTGTAAACACTCCCTCGGAGTATTTTTTATCGTAATGTAATATTAATTCAGTGCAAAATATTTTCAAACATTAATTTCACAATTCCCAACAAAGCATTTTTAAGCACGTAACATTTTTTAATTTGTTGATTAGAACAAACTGCCGCAACCAGTTTTGTTAATACACTGGCGGAAAAAAAAATCCCAACACCAAGAAAAAATTGCCGTAGAGTAATGAAATTTGGGTAATGCAATTGTCTAGTTAACATGTTTAATTGATTAAATGTACAAGATCACTGGCTAATTTAAGCTCAAGAAAATGCTGTGCAAATGTGAAATTATGCTAATTTAATAGAGGGTGTAACCTCCAGAATTTTGAAGGCAAGCCTGCAAGCGTGCATGCATTATGTCATACAGGTGCCGAATGTCACTTTGTGGTATGGAGTTCCACACTTGTTGCACTTGCTGTGTCAATACTAGGGCCGTCATTGCTGACTGTGGATGATGCTCGAGGTGCCCTCCCATGATATCCCATACGTTATCAATTGGAGACAGACCTGGTGATTTTGCAGGTCATGGTAACATGTCAGCACTCTGTAGAGCACATTGCGTTACAGCAGCGATGTGAGGGCGAGCGTTATCCAGTTTGAAAACGCCCCCTTGAATGCTACTCATGAAGGGCTGTACTACTGGTTAAATTAACAGACTGACGACAAATTTTCAGTCAGTGAGTTTGGGATAACCACAAGAATGCCCCTGCTGTCGTAGGAAATTGCTCCAGAGACCATAACTCCAGGTGTGAGTCCCGTGTGTCTAGGCCGTACACCGCTTGGATGCAGGCGGTCCCCTGGCCTCCTTCTGACCAATATACAGCCACCACTGGCACTAATTCAGAATCTGTTTTCATCAAAATTACAATAGATTTCCACTCCGACCTCCAGTGAGCTCTATCGTGGCACTACGGCCGTCGGAAAAGGTAATGGTTTGCAGTCAATGGAATACCGGCTACAGGCTGCCTGGCTCAGAGCTGTCCTTGAAGTAAACAGTTTCTTACCGTTCCTTGGGTCACGACGGTATCAACTGCAGCTCGAATGTCAGCCGCTGATGCAGTACGATGCGCCACAGCCGTACGCAAGATTCAGCGATCTTCATTCTCAGTCGTGCCAACGTGGCAGCTCGGAACTCTATCTTCTTGAGCTAGTACCATCCGTTGCCCATAGCTTCCAATAATCATGCATGGTGAAAACATTCCCACCCAAGTCTTTCTGCAATATCACGAAATGAAAATTCATCTTCTCGTAGCCAATTTGTACGACCTCGTTTAAACTCGGTGAGCTGTTGATAATGGCTTCTTCGTCTTCTTAAAAGGTATTCCTGGCTAACATGAACGCAATTCGTCCAGTTTCACGGAAAAATAATACACACGAGCTTCACAACACGCTTTTAAAACAAGCCTTATTTGCATGTTCTGCGTGACGCCAGCTGCGCCACACTTATGCGCGGAACACGAAATTTCAATCGATGTCATCTTTCAGTTGTATAAACACGCCTACCAAATTTCGTTCATCTAACACAAGTCTTTCTTGGTGTTGGGATTTTTTTTTCCGCCAGTGTATGTAGCAAAATAAGCAAAAGTTCAAAAAAAAGAAATAAATCACCCATATTTTAAATTTATTAGATGGTTTTTTTCGTAATTTAATTATACAGTAACTGCTGAAAACAAAATTACATGAAAATTCATATGAGTCTCTCTTCGCAAAACCGTTGCTTTTAGCTCTAGAAAATAAAATAACAACTGTAGGGTAGATTTCCTAGAAGCCTATTACGTTCACAAAAATTTAAATAATCTCTGTAATGAATCTTTTGCTGTTCAGCATAACTCTCAAATTTTTATCGATTGGCTCAATTTTGCATATTCTGATGCGTCAAATATTACCTCAGCACATGCTTAGACCTGATTGGTTCATCTTCTTTCCTTTTTCGTATTTAAAGTATCCCATGACCTTGTTTCGTCCCGTTTGCTTGCTGGGCACTGAAGAGGGAGACTGTTGTCTCCGAAACATGCTTGCCCCTTTTTAAACTTTGAATCTTTTAATCTTATTTGTGCTTTCAAACGTTGTTTCTCATTGTATTCACTGGACGTACTTTCTCTCTTTCCTGTCATTGTCCTACCTGTGTGTGAAAGTGTGTTATTAATAGATGCTTACTCCATAAACGGGTTCTTATGGCATCTGTGTTTAGCTAAAATGGTCTTCCAACTTAATAGTGCTCATAAAAACGAAAGCCATCGGTAGGATTTCAGGCAGGAAAACTACCCTGTTTTAAATCGAGTATATTTCATTAACCTTGGTTAGAATACCCGAGTGGTATTTGAAACAAGAACAAGATAAAATCGTCGAAACATTTTATATAATAAATATACGCAATGGCTTTGCAACAAAATACATCCTGTAAAGTGTTCCCAGTATTTGTACACTGCGATTCAAAAGTTTAGACAAAATGCAAATATGTGAATAAAAAGAAAACTATTCAACGAAATGCTTTCAAATTTCTACTGCAAGTACACAATATGGTCCCAAATACGTGTCTGGAGTTCTTATAACTATAACTGGAATCAAATTTTGGATATTACAGAAGATAGTTTTTTACATTGTTGCAAAAGTTTAGACAATAGTCAGATTTTATGCAAATATCCCTTGAAATGTGATTGGTGGAGGAAATGCGGGACTGTATTATTCATTTATAAAGTGCAGAGATTGCTGAACAAATAATCAAAATATCAAAAGCTCTTTAGTTCTCGTGTAAAGAAGATGAGAAATTTTGGAAGCCGAAATTTGAAAATGAACCTACTTTATTAATTTTTTGTCTTTTAAATCGGCTCTAGTATGGTAGTACATTGTTTTTTACTTTGTGGAGAGCAAATTCAGACATGAGTATCGATCAAAAAGTCCAAGAAAAATGATATTTCTTAAGGATGAAGGAATTGAAAAAACGGCTCAGACTGACGATTCGCCCCTTAATCCTACAAAACTTTAACTTGGGTCAAAAACAGCACGTGACAGCATAAGTAGATGAACATCTGAATCGGAATGCATAAAAAAAAACAAAGAATTGTGCCTGAGCCTTTTAGGACAGAGTGTCCCAAATAAGCCAGATTTTATTGGTAAAAGCAGCACAGCATATGATCATTGGATATTTCTCAAGTCCCGCGAAAAGAATTATAATCCATCTAGGCCATCCCAATTTTAATAATTGTTATCAAAGAAAGTACCATTCATTTTTTAGTCACGATGATACATATGCTGCTTTTCACATTAAAACCTGGCTTATTTGGGACACTCTGTCCTAAAAGGCTCAGGCACAATTCTTTGTTTTTTTTATGCATTCCGATTCAGATGTTCATCTAGTTATGCTGTCACGTGCTGTTTTTGACCCAAGTTGAAGTTTTGTAGGATTAAGGGGCGAATCGTCAGTCTGAGCCGTTTTTTCAATTCCTTCATCCTTAAGAAATATCATTTTTCTTGGACTTTTTGATCGATACGCATGTCTGAATTTGCTCTCCACAAAGTAAAAAACAATGTACTACCATACTAGAGCCGATTTAAAAGACAAAAAATTAATAAAGTAGGTTCATTTTCAAATTTCGGCTTCAAAACTTTCTCATCTTCTTTACACGAGAACTAAAGAGTTTTTGAGATTTTGATTATTTGTTCAGCAATCTCTGCACTTTATAAATGAATAATACAGTCCCGCATTTCCTCCACCAATCACATTTCGAGGGATATTTGCATAAAATCTGACTATTGTCTAAACTTTTGCAACAATGTAAAAAGCTATCTTCTGTAATATCCAAAATTTGATTCCAGTTATAGTTATAAGAACTCCAGACACGTATTTGGGACCATATTGTGTACCCGTAGTAGAAATTTGAAAGCATTTCGTTGAATAGTTTTCTTTTTATTCACATATTAACATTTTGTCTAAACTTTTGAATCGCAGTGTATGAATAAACTTAAAAGATTAAAAATAGTCTTTAAGAAATTTGGGAGTTGACGCACTAGATGCAGAATAGATATACACTGCTCGACATTGAAAATGCAACACCAAGAAGGAGTGGTCAGAAATTGATGAAATTTGGTAAGAAGACAGAAACAGCATGGAACAATAAGTGATATTTATTTCAAATTAAATAAGCAAAATTTAGAGCGAGGACGGCGTCGGCTCAGTAAGAAGTAGGACCACCGCGGACAGCGATGCACGAAGAAACACGTCTAGGCATGGAGTCAATAAGCCTGCGGATGATGTCCTGACGGATGGTACTCTATTCCCTTTCAACCATTTGCCACAGTTCGTCCTCTGAACGAGGCAGTGACAGTTTCGGCAAACGGCGTCCAATCACGTCCCACACATGTTCGATTGGTGACAAGTCAGGAGAGTATGGTGGCCAGGAAAGCATCTGTACACCTCGTAGAGCATGTTGGCTGATTCGAGCACTGTGAGGCCGGGCGTTATCCAGTTGAAAAATTGCATTTGGCAGACCCTGAAGGTAGGGGATTGCCACCGGCCGCAGTACATTATCTACATATCGTTGGGCCGTCATAGTGCCCCGAATACGAACTAGAGGTGATACGGAATTGTATGCAATAGCGCCCCAAACCATTATGCCACGTTGTCGCGCTGTGGGGCGTTCCACAGTTACTGCCGGATTCGATCTTTCTCCACGTCGACGCCACACACGTATGCGATGACTATCGCTGGACAAACAGAAGCGGGATTCAACTGAGAACACTACGGTTTGCAATTCTGCCATCCACGTCGCTCTGGTCCGGCACCATTCCAAACGTTGGAGTCTGTGCTGTGAGGTCAATGGCAGTCTTCTTAGCGGGCGCCGTGATTGCAGGCCACGTGCAACCAGTCGACGGGAAATGGTTCTGGTCGACACAGGAACATCCAGGGTACCTTGCACGTGCTGCAGAATCGACGTACAAGTGACTTGCGGGTCCGCCACAGCTTGTCGGTGAATCCGTCGATCCAAGCGGTCTGACGTCACTCTGGCTGCACCTGCATCCCTCAATGTGGCTACATTTCCTCTTTCCAACCATCTCCGACACAGCCGATGCACAGTGCTTGCATCCATGTGGGTATCAGCTGCAATTTGACGTATGGACCAACCTCCCCTTCTTAGTCCGATCACCATACCCCTTGTAAAGTCGTCTATATGCTGGAAGTGTCTTCGTTGAGGACGGCGTGGCATTTCCTCCTACCACACGTATCCTTCGAGACAAAAACCAAATTTCTCCGATAATTAGTCTGGCAGAAAAACCAACATGAACATAGCCCACTTTTCAACTTCATTCTCTTATATCTTACTTCACGTGCGTCGGAGAGCTGCGCATTTCATATCATTTGCATAACTCAGTGACGTGCGTCTACGGTAAAATTTGCATGAATTTCTGACCACTCCTTCTTGGTGTTGCATTTTCAATGTCGAGCAGTGTATTTACTGAATGAAGCCTATTGCACTTTAAATACTATCTACATTCAATGAATCGTTTTTTTTTTTTTTTTGAAAACCAGTCAAAAGACAACTTTTCTAATTTTGAGTAAACATTTACAGCATCACATTAAAGTATTCAATCACGACTAGTACCCTTTTTACTGAAAGAAATGTATCTAAATATGTATATTTCAGTCGAAAATATTTAAAAATAGAAAATTTTTTAAAATATGCCTAAAAATGCATTTCCGAACTTTTGATCCTGTCTCTTGACAAGTTTTTAAAAAAAAACAGAAGAATTTCAGGTCTGGAAAGCGTGTCAGGTATTAGTTATAACAAAGTAAAATATGCGTCGAATGAAAATCTTGAATCAGCAGTTTTACTTTATGGAAATGGCTGGCTTGGAAGATCCAAATATTGTTAAAAAAAGGAGCATGTTAATGTTTTAGTAATTTCCAGTAATTAACGCTTATTATAATAGGTACATTCTGATTTCAAGCCCTTTTTTTCTTCAATTAAAAAAAATCACTCCAAACTGAGTAGCAGAGTTATGACAGGCCCGTCATTTAGGTGGGTCAATTATCCCCCTCCCCGACTTTGAGAAATCATTGTATTTACATATAAGTGGGCGTGGTTTTTGTTAATTTCCAATGAAATTGCCTTGTGTTTTCACCCTTTGAACCCCTCTGGTCGAGTTCTTTCAAAAAAAATTGTTTCGTGTGTATCGGATTATTCACTCAAAATTGATTGCTGTTTGAGACAGATAAAGTGGTGAACGGACAAACAGACCAACAAACATGCGTTCCCCATAATTTATAACCGACCTTTCAAGACTTCGTTTTAAGTATTTAATTGGATATATTTAATTCAACTTAATTGTTTTTTAATTTTTTTATGTAATATAATGTTTCATTTTATGTTTCTTTTTCTGAATATTTTTCCATCTAGCATTCCTGAAAAAAGTTGCTAATTTCCTGTTATTTGTAAGGAGAAGTACCAAGAGACGGAGAAGTACCAAGAGACGGAGAGGTACATAGAGACGGAGAAGTCCCAAGAGACGGAGAAGTACCAAGAGACATGAATAACCTCAAATACATTTTTAACGCATGGTTACTGTTATGACAATAGTTACTTATAATTTTTTTTAATATATATTCGTATGTTTGCATTAGTAAATACTTAGGGAGATTTCACATTTCTTACTCAAAAACTTGTACGTTATTGTTATATATCTGTTATCTTATGTACATAAAAATGCGGACCGTGTGTATTACCCTCAGTTTTAAGAGAAAGTTAACCAAAAAAAAAAAGAAAGGAAATCATGCCACGTGTGAAAAATCTATTGTTCTCTTTTAAACGAATAGTCATAAAAGATATTTTAAACTTATTTGAGGTAAACATATACACACACTCCCGGACTTACCCCAGCACTTGATTTAGCCGGATGAAGAGGGCTTTTTTTATTATTTATTTATTTATTTTTAATCCCTATCAGGAACTGAGCAATCCCTAATCCAGCACCCCTTGCATTCATTTGAAAAGGGATCCTGGAGGACTTTGTGTCTACAAACATATTTGACCCTACACTGCATAGCGTTGCCAATTGGATACATGGACTTTTTTTACTTATGACCATGCATAAGGCAACTCAAGCATAAAAGCAAGTATTAGGTATCTTTAAAGCAAATATAACCATCTATCATCAAAATTATTTTTTTTAATGTGTTCCAATGTTTTCTTATTACACTAAAAAACATATATATCTTTCAAAGAACAAAACATCATGCAGTGTAGGGTTAACGTGCCTCAGTCACCATCAGCGAATGCGAAGGATCTTCGACCAGCAGGCATAGAACGCTGGCCCCACAACGGCGTCATTTTGGGGAAAACAAAGCACATCTAGAAAAAGTTATCTTTGTTTTCAGCAGTCACGTTTTATCACACCACTCTAAAATAATCAACTACGGTCGTCTAAAACTACTTTTTAACCGACGAAAAAACGGAGGAGGTTCTCTGGTCGACCGGTATATATATTTTTTTAATGTATGACCACGCATAACTTTTTACTGAGGAGGCCGATTTTGATGAATTTTTTTTTGTTGGAAAGGGTACACCTCCCTGGTGGTCCCATGGTCCCATGATGCAGGGTTTAAGAACGGAATCCTAAAGAAATTGAGGGAAATCTTTAGAATTCCGTTCATGCGCACCCTCTTTGCGCATGAATTGAATTTCAAGTTTTACGCGCACACTCTTGCGATTTGATGTTTATTAGGTCACAATAGCTCGCCGATCGAGTGGCCTAGCGGTAAGACGCTGGGCTCTTCTTCGCAAGAGCTTGAGTTCGATCCTCGACGGAGTTGGCGGATTTTCAAGCAGCAGAAAAAAAATGCACTGTCAACGTCAAACGGTTATGCGGCAATATTGCGGCATGCATACCGCAGTTTTACTGATAAAATATATTTAGTCCCGAGTACCCCAATTTTTTAAAAAATATATTTCCAGGCTCCCATCACCTAAACTTTTAAATTTTAAAATTAGTGATGCACTAATGAATCGGCGGTAAATGGTTGCTTTGCGGATTAATCTGTAGGCCAGTTTTAGCCGCATAATCGGGTGAAAAACTAGTAATTTAAAAATGTTTTAATTAAATCAGCATAGAAATAAATCCTAAAAAGAAAAAGAAAATTGTTTTTAGTGGCAATCTCTCAAAATTTCAGACGCTTTGATAAAATGAGATAAAGTGTCACGATGGCAACATGACACTATTCCGGGTATACATTTACACTGAAAAGAATGAAATAAAAATAAAATTTTATAAAAAAAAGTAAAACCGACTTCAAAAATGCAGTTGAAAATTGCGCTAAAAAGTAAAAAATAAATTTATTCTTTGAACACCATCGATACTACTTTTTAACATGAGTTTTGAAGTCGGTGTCGAAACAGTTAATAAAATCATTCGTACCCATTCTTCGGTTACGTGTTTCATAATAAAAACAACAAAAATGTTTCATTCTCAATTTCAAGTGTTTTTTGAAGGGAAAAATCAATCAAATAGTACAATCAATGGGTAAGAATGATTTTATTAACTGTTTCGACACCGACTTCAAAACTCATGTTTAAAAGTAGTATCGATGGTGTTCAAAGAAGAAATTTATTTTTTACTTTTTAGAGCAATTTTCAGCTGCGTTTTTGAAGTCGGTTTTACTTTTTTTTTTATAAAATTTTATTTTTATAAGAGATGTACATACCCATATTTTTTTTGTTCCTCTTTTATTGGTGTAGATTTAGCAATCGCTTCTTAATTTTTGTAATAACCTTCCACTGTTGTTGATAACTCATATTCCTTATACTGTAAAGTTTTAAAGTTCTTTATTTCTTTTGATTTCGTAATTTTTAACGATTTATGAGCAAATTTGATCTGTTCTTAGAGCTTAATAATTTTTTGAAGTCATGTGCCACAATAAAAAAGCAAGAGCTACTTCATATCTGATAAAATCATAAATAAATATAAACCTTTAATGTATGATAACTTTTTACCCCAAGTGTTAAAGCCTATTAAGTGCAAAAACAACATCAGGCAAAACTACATTTTAAAATTTCCTGAGCCAGATTTAGACTGAATCTATGTAGTTTTTGCATGATAGCAATATACATGCATGTTATAATGCAGGAAAAAAAGAATTGTTCAATTATTTGAAAATTTGGAGGAGCTACGACGTTTTTTGTCTCTCCTGAAAAATTTGAAATTCTTGACTGATGTTGTTTTTGCACTCACCGATTCAATTAAAAGCGTCATCGCTGAACAAAATACAAGCATTTTGTGGAGGCACTAATATTGAATATTACCAATGTTTTCCTTCTTTAACGTGGTCTTTTATTTATAGTTTTATTCATGGGGGCATGAAAACGTCAAATATTCAATATTGCGTGTAAAAAGCCTCCGATTTCGTAAAATAAATAAGTTTGTATAACCCTTATGATTTTCTGAAAAATTAGTTTAAGAAGTTTTTTCGCAAAATACAACACAATTTTTAGCTTCACTCTAACGTAGTACAAGAATTGAAATTTTTTAGTTATATCTCTATATATGATCATATCTATATATTTATGTATCTATCGAAAAATAATTATGTATATATCTGTCTCTATATCGTTATCTATGCTTCTCTACAATCCGTTACATACAGTCCGTTCGTAAATTCCGCGCCTAGCACTCAGGAATGTTTCCACTTTAAAAAGGGGCGATGGGAGGAAGATGGGCGCCTCCCGAAGTTTTCAATTTAGAGCGTGCACTTGCTATATCTTTTACTTTTTCGACCGAACTTAGTTTTTTCCCAATTTGCATTATTTTACTTTATATCAAAGACATTTAAAACTTTTTATTCACATTTTTTCAACTTTCATTCTAATGAATTCCTTTTAGAGTACAGTGAATGCGGCAACGTGTATCTTCGAGGTGTGTGATTTCGGTGATTAATCTCTACAGTTATTTAGAACAAAGGAAACTGCTAATACGCAAAAGATAGTAAAACGGTGAACCAATTTTAGAGAAATTGTTATTGATGAATCTAATTTGTGTGTGGATCTAGGTTTTTCCTTATTTTATTTCCAAATCATTCAGAAGCAGAAAAGGAAAATGACTTGAACGGCATAGACTCTATAACGGGTTCATGGTTGATCGCATGCTTGGTGATAATCATTCTCTTTATCATTTCCTCTGAATTTCCATTCGATTTTTCTTGATTCAAAGTGTTACAAAAGCGCTTCATGCGAATGAATTTCGTGAATCTGGCGCTAAATCTTTATTGATCGAAAGAAATTAAACCCTCTGCTCTTTCAAAATTATCATAAAACTGCATCTTTAAACATTATTGAGACAAAATTAAACTCTTATTGCACTTCCGCATTGAAAAGAGGTCAGGCACCTACACCTAGGATTGAAATTGGGCTTCAAACATCACGTGGTAACAGCTATCCGCCGATGGAGATGCCCCATGCAAGAATATATGCTACCTCTTGGGCAATACACATAACCAGCACGCAGCCCCATTTTAAAGAAAAAAACTTTCTTGTTAACACATCTATAAAATGCAATTGCGTTAGAGCTTCATCTTTAACAGAAGTGCCTCAGTTGAAGGTCACGGGAGATTTCTGTGATCTCTTAAAAAAATTTTCTTCTTTGGCTAACTTCTGCGATCAAGTAAATTAGGACACAGCATTGCAGAATTGATTTTTTTTAACTTTTTTTATGCTATGCTTATAAAAAAAAATAAAAACTAAACGTGGTGACATGGAAGCCAAGGCCCACTGTGGCCATTTCAGTTCTTGTAACCGACTACTCTGGGCTGCAAAGTAAATGCTCCGGTTAGTGCTCCGGCACAATGTGAAACCCAAGGTTTTCGATCCCAAGCAAGCTGGGTATTCATTTTATGCAACCCACGGTGAAAGAATGAAAAGCTAAATCGTCCGTGCCCAACCCGGGAATCGTACACGGGCCCACGGCCTGGAAAAGCTAAACGCTAAACACTGAGCCACTCTGCTTTTATGCTCACATTTTACATGCAGTAAAATTTGGCATTTCATTCAAAAAATTTAAAACACCCAACCCCTTAACAAAAATTTTAGTCCGATTCGTGCCTGATCATTACTTTCACATTTTAAATTTTATTTATAACTAATAAGTCGATAAATAGAAAGATATACAAAAAAGAATTGATACATTTGAACTAATGTACAACATTCCAATGTTATTAACTCGATAGCACTGTTAAAAACAACTATTCATGCTCCAGTGAATTGTACTCGAGACTGCGTGCTATTACGTAACTTCCGCTTCCAAAAGCGGCAACTCAATTCGAAAACTGATGATATTTCTCTCCCTCCCTGATCGCTCAAATGAGAAAATGTGACCCAGAAAAAGAAATTAAAGACGCATCATTATAAATGATCTGCAAAAGGACAATCTTTCGTTTCTGTGAGGCTGGGTCATTTGAAATGCATTTTCCAAATTCAATTTCTCTCTTAAAGTAATCAGACGTAATTTGCGTCACAATTAGGGAAAACTTTTTAACGAATATTTTAACACGAGGAAAATGCTTTCATCCTTGTGTAAAAATAACTTTGTCAAAATGCACGAAGAACAAAGGGATTTTATGTAACTGATGTTTACATGAAAACAATATATTTATATTACAATGTTTCTCCCATATTTAATTTACCAATGCAGCCTCTGTATGTTTTCATCCCCATTACGGAAAACATTGTACCGATTCCTTTCACCTTTTAGTTTCTAGACTGCTTTTAGCTTTGAACATCGTAAAATTTCAAATAAACCCAGTTTTACTTCCTTTTACATGGTGAAGGAAGTATTGAAATCCAAAAATATTTTTCGCTCAAATTTCTATTCCCCCCCCCCCCTCGATTAATCTTGAGTATTGTTTTTGGCCTATTCCCAAAGTCATATGTATCGCTAGTCATATGTTCAAACTAATGTTTTGGAAATAAATCTTTCTATTCTACTGGATGTTTGTTTGTTTCAAATGGGGCTGCGTTTAGCTTCTTGCCATTTGCAGACCTAGTGCATTCCCCAAAGCGGCATCCACTCTTTCATTTGGCACCACCATCGGCGGGATACCATTGCCAGAATTTTTTTGACGCCCAGTTTCCCCACTAGATGGAGGCACCTGGGCTCTATTTGATGCGAAACTGCACTAGGAATTTAATTTTGCCAAGAGATACTATAAGCCAAACAAGTACTCGAGGGATCTTTTACATGCCGCATAATCATACGACATGAGCGCTGCCGATTTTCTGTATCATGAAAATCCACCGACTGGAGCCGGGTTCGAACCCGCGCTTTTGGGCGTAAGAGGCCAGCGTCTTAACCACTATACCACTCTGTCGGCAGTCTACTGGATGTATTACCAGTGGTTTAAAAATGATGCCAGGAGAACGGATTTTTTTTTTCGCACCAGGATAGTGACATTTTTTTCATTAAAAGCCTGTTGGTTTTTCCCAGAATTATATTTAAGGTAAAAGAATGTTATTTTTCTCTTCCAACCTTTTAACTTAATTACACAGTACATGATGAATTATAGTTTTTGTTTTATTTAATACAGAAATGGTGTTCAGAATAATGACATCTAAAATGTTACACACCTCAATTTTGAACTTCAAAATCGTACTGAGAGCAGTAAGCAAATTATATCATCAAAATACTCTAGGACTCAAAAACGTATTGAGAATAAACAGTGCGGTAGTACTGCAAATTCAAATATAATTGTTTTTGCCTTTAATAATTGAACATCTAGGCCAGAATAATGACATCCAAACCTTGAGACAAAATTTAAAATGATGTACCTTGTTCATTGAATCAGTAAAATGAACTAAAACAATACTATCTTACACTCTTAAATGTGCACAACTCAGTATTACAAATTCAACTTGTGAAATATTCATCTAAAATTTAAAAATAATTTAAGCACAGTTGAGAAACAGGCTGGGACACACAAAAAGAGTGACTCTTGGGTTATTCAAACATTGTTGTAGGAAAAAATAAATGAAGCATTGTTTTAATTTGAATGGGATAACATCAGAAAAATGATTTCTGACAAATAAAAAACTAAAAAACTTTCTTGGTCAAATAATTTTTGTGTTATCCTTCGGAGACATGATATCGTTACGGTTTTGGAGAATCACACATGTGCGTATGTATCTCGCATAACTCAAAAACGGTACCCTTGAGGGTTAAAATTCCGCATGCAGACTATGAGAGGGGTCTAGTTGTGCACCGCATTGCATGGCGTAACCATCATGCAATTTTTTTTAAACATTGCACGGATTGCTTCCCTTTTTTTAATTTCTAGAGCATACTAAGATTTCAGATTGATAAAAATTCGAAGAAACTTGTTTTTTTTTTGTCTTAAACTGTTAATGGGACTCATGTGAGACTTTTACTACTACTAAGCATGCAAACAAATCTGTAAAAATCAGTTGTTTTATACTACAAAAACAACAGTATAATACTAGCAGCAGAGGTTCCAGTTTAAAACTGAAATGCACGGTAATTAACTGTAGAGTTAGCAATTTTACAGTTTATTACTGCAAAATTAGCAATTTTTACAGTTTATTACTCTAAAATTTGCTGTATTATACTATGAAAACAACATACATTTTTACAGTGCTGCTGAATCCTCCAAATGTAAATCTGAAAATATTTAAAAAGAAAAATTATACAAAAAATTAAATTATTACTGAATTTATGTAAAATAGATAAAATAGGTAATTTGCATTAAAACTTACTCTTATAGGGAAAGGAGAAGAAAGGAAAAAGTTGGTCCCATTTACCCATCCCCATTATTCACGGTACAGTATTTATGAAGTAAATAAAAGCACACCTAAATTTCAGATCAAAAATAGTTCGGAATGTGAAATTTATCAATAAATGTATGTAGTAACCTTCTACATAACAAGCAAAAGTAATTAAAGCCATTTGCTTCGCAGATACTCGAGAGGAAAATTTTCAATAAACTTCAAGAAACGACTTTTCTCCTAGTGGCATCCTCAAAACACGCCGAACTGGCAGATTTATATCTTACCCAGTTCTCACCTATATCTTACCTAGTGATTCGTTTTTCTTACCTAGATGTACTACAGCAATCTAAATCTGAGAACTGAAGCAATAAATGTAAAGGATTTTATTTTTTTAATTTTTCGACCTAAATATAATTTTAATTTAATGACGACTAAAAATAATTTCTGAAAATACCTTGACCTTAACAAGGTATAATTTGCAGAGCTCACAAAATAATTGTTTGAAAGTATGAATAAATTTATTTATCGCAATTAAGCTCATATTTGTGAAAATTGCAACACAATGAAGGCCTTGCGCGAATGGCCTGAAATTCTGAGGAAATGCAAAGTAGGGTATGATATGCAAATTATTAGAAATTTAGATTCGTAGCCCATGCGTACGCTGAGCAGCGCCCTCTGTACGCCGTATTTATCCGAATAAATAGACGGCTGCAGGAAGGCGTGTATGGTTATAGGTGGTTATTTGCTTGTGATAAACGTTAGATCAGACGTTGCTCATGCCTCTTCGACGAAAAAGAGCCAGGTTTCAACAACTTACGGAGTTTGAACGGGGGAGGATCATCGGCTTTCGTGAAGCTGGATTGTCTCATCATGAAGTAGCTGCTCGTGTGCAGCGTAACAGCAGCACAGTGATGCGTGTTTGTAAGCAGTGAACGGACGAGTGTCGGACAGCTCTGAAATCCGGAAGTGGACCCCGAAGTGTGACGTCAGCGTGCGATGATAGACACCTGATCCGCATGGTGCTGACGGACCGTAAAACTTCTTCTAGACAACTGGCAGCACAGTGGTCAACAGCTACATGTGTTTCATTGTGTGCTTCATCAATTCGTAGACGTCTGCTGCAGCGTGGACAGCGCACAAGGATTCTTTTATACAGGATCCCCTCACGCTAAAATGGGCCGATCAGCATTCGGACTGGCGTGCTGATTGGCAGTAAGTTGTGTTTTCTGACGAATCCCGCTTTAATTTGTGGTACCATGATGGCCGCATTCGCGTCCGACGCTATGCCGGTGAACGCCACCTTCCAGAGTGCATTATCGAACGTCACAGTGGACGAACACCTGGAGTCATGGTCTGGGGTGCCATATCATATCACGGACGATATTAATTGCTACGAATTGTGGGCAACCTGAAGAGCAACCGATACATCAGTGAAGTTCTATGGCTTCAAGCTGTCCCCGTACTTCAAGGCTTGCCTGGCACTATTTCAGCGGGATAATGACCGCCCTTATGTCGCTAGGACTGTTCAACCCTTCCTTGCATCGTAGCAGGTGCAGCTGCTTTCCTGGCCAGCGTATTTCCCGGATATGCCGCCGATTGAACTTGTCTGGGATTTCACTGGTCGGCGTCTCGTTCGTGATCCTCGTCTTAATGCTTCTACAGACGAACTTTTAGGTACGTATAAAAACAGCGTGAAATGCTCTTGATCAGTTGATCAGGCAGACATTAAAAATTTGTTTGACTCCATGCCACGTCACGTAGCAGCACTTATTGCAGCGCGTGGTGGCTACACAAAATACTAATTTCAATATTTTTATATTGTTTCTCGGCTTTCTAAGATTAATCATTTATTTGTACCATTATCACTCAGCCGTGTATTAAATTTCATTCAATTATGACGATTCCTTCATGGTATTGAAATTTTCACAAACATGAGTTTTATCAACAGTGAAAAGAAGATGCATCTAATGCACAATTTTCTGTTGATGTTCTGATTATAGCATTTAATCTAAAGCTGAACCTAACAATACTAGTCAGATTTATTGAAGGAAAACAATTTTAAGTTTTTTAATGTTAAATGAAATCTGACTTCGTTTTTCGAAGCCAGTTTTCTAATCTGTCTTTAGCATTAATCAATAATTGTCCTGTTGAATCAAATACGCTTTTTTGGGAGAGACTGCTTTTATAGTATTGTGGAATTTTGAACTGTGTTAAGTTCTATGAAAAAAAAGCTCTGTAATAAATAGAGTTTGTTTAAAAATTCGAAGAAGAGATTTCGTTTCTAGAATCTAAGATTAATGACAAAGTAAATGTACTTCTTATAAACTGATTAAGTAATGTACTTAAATTGCTCAAAACCTACATCTACGTCAAATGTAAACGTATGCCTACGTCGTATGTTGAAAATTGTACAGACACGATAAATTAGGATGAAAATGACTCCAGTTTCAAAACTTTTCTTTAAAATATTCATTTGAAAGTTTTTCTAAGCTAGTAGCCCTCAACAACTGTTTAAAGGCTGGTGTTTGGTGATGATGTAATAGAATTGGGAACGGTGTTTTATACTGCCGTGCTAGGCGCAAAAGTCGTATCTGCACATTTTAACAAAATTGAGTTATCGTCACCAAGTGACTCTTTGCGACGTATTTTACCTAAATACAAAATTATATGTTCATTTGAGAACGGGAAATATCTTTAAAAAAATTCTGAAAAAGTTTCATCTGAATCAAAAGAGTAATATCTAAGTTTGAGCTCAACTACAGATACCACTTTTGCCGCTTAGCACAGCAGTATACCTTCCCCTTAAAAAGAAAAAAAACTGTCATTCAGTCACTTTCTGCATAACAGCTGACTCAAAAAAAAAACAAGTTTTTTACAAATTTTCTAGCTTGGACACAACAAAAATTTCATCTATTATATTTTTCCGTTTATTTACACTTTACTCTCATTATTTTTAATTTTTCTCTACTTTGATTTAAAACACTGCATGGTGAGAAAAATAATGCTTAAAATTTTGTTTATTGAATAATGATAGAGTATGTGGAACTCATTAAAAATATTAAATTTCTTCTCCTATTTCTGTGGAATCAAAAAACATTCTTAAACGTAGCTGGAAAATTAGTTCATGCTGTAAATTACTCCGAACTTGGAAAATAGAATTGCTCATTTTCTGAAAAACTTTTAGAGGAAAATAACCCTATTCCCTTAATTATGTATAACGGAACCGGAATTAGGAGATTACTAAGAGCATTTTCTGATCTTCATAAATTAGAAAGGTTAACAAAATAAAAACTGATCAATATTTCACATGTTTTAAATGAGAAGTGCATATCATAATTTATAATGAGCCACAGAGCTGCTTGTTATTTCGATCTCAAGAGATACGATAACGATTAACTAATCCCTACAAAAACGCCGAATCAAGCAACGGCTGAATGTCAATTAAACGTAATCCACGCCGAAACAAAACGTCTGAACAAACAAGGAAAGCGTCAGATTTAATTTCTTCCTTCCATTTTTACTATCTCATCACCTTTTGTCGCTTGGCTGCTTGCACCAAATATGAATACACGAAAAAAAAAACCCAGAAGGAACTCGTCCCCCACAAATCCCTGCCGGCCATCATAATTAGGAGAATGGTCTTCGTTTAGGAAACGACCAGCTTCCTCAGGAAGGAATCTTAAAAGAGTATAAAAGCGGGCGGCCCACTTAAGTGGGCAGAACAATTCCGAGAACACAGTTCAGCTTTCTTCAGTTCTCCCAAAAGAACAGTAAGTTGCAACATTCATTTCAATTTTCAATAGAAATTAGTAATTGACTGCAGTTTAGTGGTTTATTTTCGCAAATTCACTTTAGCTTTTTTAACTATTTTTATAGAAATATAATAGCAGTAATTCACTAGCATATAACTAGTTTTCACTCTTTAAATTTCTTTACCTTCTCTCTAAAACATTCTTAGATAATTTTCGTTTTAAATAGAAGTTTTTATTATTAATTAGTATCGCTTTACATTTCAGATCTTATCTGCCAAAATTCAGGTATAAGACAAGAGCTAACTACTCATTCTTTTTCAAAGTGATTTAAGAATCACAAATCTGTGTGGAATTGTTTCTCCCAAATAGTCTTTTTTATATTCATTGGATGATATAGATTATGCTGTTTAGTCAGATTTTCTACCTATGGCGGTGCTTTAGGTTTTTTTTTAATTCAAAAAATGCTTGATAAATTAATAAATATTGACCTTTGTTTTAGAAAAAAATTGGATTAGGCGTATAATTTTCAAAAATGTTGTTCCTTCTTTTTAAAATGATGTCTCCTAATGAGTAATACCATAAAATTTTGAAGCTAAAAATTCTTAATTTTATGTTAATATCCCTTCTTCTAAATTGAATTGGCTTAAGCACACATTATTTCTCGAGAATTGCTCGTATAAAATATACTTTTTCTTTTCTAATTTTTACCAGTCATGATTTAACTGGCCCATTTTCCAAAACCTCCTTATATTCAAAATTCATTTAGACCATAAAAAGTACTTCAGTCTCTGGCGAATGGATACTGAAAGGAGTGACCCAAGCAAATCTAGGACACTTATAACCAGTCTTTAAGCAATGTGAAGGACAGTAGTTTTCCTAGTGTTCATATGATTTTTCATTTGTACTCTTTTGAAAGAACATTAACATAACAAATGGCCTGAAGCCTATGTTGCTCTAAGAAGATGGTATGAAATGTATTACCCGCTTGGCTAATTTCTTAAACCACCGCAAGGTGGAGTATTTGAGCTTAGAACAGTGAATTTGAAAAAGTAATTAATGAGTATAATAAATATTTTTCATTTATTTCATCAAAGTTTTTATTTCATATGTGAAGCAAACGTTTAAATGTCTAGTCAGTAAGAATGTATTTACTGTGTAGAGCGCAAATCGAAATTCAAAAGTACATCTTACTAAATAATAGTAAAATATTCTCCAGAAATTTATCAAATTCAATATACGCTAAAAACATTCCATTTATGGATTCGTTTCACACTGAATAAAATCAAAATGACGTTGTAAATTTATAAACATTTTTGTAAATGGAAAAAATATTTGGGGATACGCAGAACTTCAAATGGGTAAGTGCCATGTTTGACGAATTTCATTAGGTCTAAAAAGCTTAATTTAGATTTACTAATGCCACTTTTAATTCCAGTTACTTTAATTCTCCGTACGCTCAATTCGCACTATTTCAAGTCGCAAATTCTACAGCATTATTAGACAAAACTGAAGTTTATATCAAATGTGCTCAACAAAGCTTTCACTTGCTCAACTTCTAATATTAATATTCAAAATGATTTAAAAAAAACTTAAAAACGATAACACGAATGTTTTGGATCTATCAAAGAAAAACAAGAATTCTAATAATTAAAAAGGTTGGTTTTAAAATAAAATTAAGCATAATTATATTCTTGGTTTTTAATATTGTTCAGTGAAGTTGCGCGTCATGAAGAGGAAGAGGAAAAAGTCAGGACGAGCAAGAAGCAGTGGGACGGATTTCTTTTACTTGTCTTTCCTAATTTAGACTTAATCAGAGTGAAGCACATTAAAATCCAATATTAGAGGAGAACAAGTGCAATTGATGCCAGCAGTAAATGCCCAAAACTAAAAGTCTTATGAACTGATAACTGACTAAGGCTGATTTGACTTACTTACACAAAGAAACCAGTTTTTATTTTATTATTAATTTTATTTATCTATTGTATTTATATATTTATTTTGATTTTGATTTTATTTATTTGTTTTATTTATTTATTTTATTCATTTATTTTTTCTTTTGAGAGTTATTTTGAAGAAATCGATTTTTGAGCACCAAAGTAAATTTTTTTAAGTGCTCTCAATTGTCGTATAAGGTGTTTAAGTAATTATATCATATTAAGCAAAATACTACAGTGTTCCTGGACTAGAAGGCTTGTTTCTTATAAGAGAAGTTGCTTATATTCACAGCTGTTTCTTTACTGTTTTCAAAATAAAGTTAACTACCCATGCCAAGCATTAGCGTTCCACAGTGGGAATTTAAAAATCTGTTTTTTTTTTTTTTTTCGAAAAAGAATCAAAATGAGATTTTTTTCTTAATATTTTGCCAGAAAAGAGGAAAAAATCTTTAAAATGGCGCCGAAATGCTTAGAAATGTCAAAATCAAAGTTAAAAACTCAAAGGAAGGGAACTCCTTTTGAAATAATTGGAAAAGCGTATTTCTCTCTCTCGGAGAAGATATATCCATTCTTTTGCTTGCATTAAAATATCTAATCACAGATTTACGTTTATCATCAAACTCGGATTAATAATTCAAACATTTATGAGATTCTTCTTCAAAAACAACTCTTAAAAACTCCATTTTGGTACTTAATACGTTATCATAACAGTTTATTCATTTGTGGTCGTGGGCCGCAAATGAAATCGTTATTTTATAGGAAAATAGCTGTAAAATAACATAAAATGTTATTTTGATACATAACATTAATAGAAAAAATTTAAAAAATCAAAATGTAAGAAGGTTTTCAATCACACCCGGTTTCAGCTTCATTTTTTGAACTATGTAACAAGCATACAAAAACAGCAAAACACAAGAAACATGATTTTGTTTACAAATTTGAAATTGTAATATTTTTGTCCTACACCTCACTCACAAGAGGAAAGTATGAGTTACACATCAGGGAGTCTTGGGACCAGGTTTAAGAAACTTTAACTTATCGAATATCGTATTTGTAAGAATTGAAAAAAAAATAGGAGTAGGCTTATCTGGTACCCCTAAATATTTTCCATTTAAAATAGTTTCATTAGGGTGTCCATTTTTCTTATTCGTTGAAATTATTTTTCATCTGAAAATGCAACTTTATTTCCTTAACAAACTATATAATTAATATATATGCGGGGGGGGGGGTTCCTTCTTTTTTTCTTCTTCCTCTTTTTTTTTCCTAGTTTTCTTGCTCTGGACCAAGAGCAAGAAAACTGCAGAAAGAACCAAGAAGTTCTTTCTGCAAAAAATTGTGCTTGATGGAAAGAGGGAATGGTGGTCATGTTTCGAAACAAGGGGTCAATTTTACAAAAGAATCAGCTAGAATAGTCTTCTTTACTTAGAATCTGCGATGCAACTTGTATACTACGCGCGTGCACTATAAAATAGGATGTTTTTTCATAATTTTTCTCTTTACGAAGCGAAACTTTTTTTGGAAGCAGGAATTGTAGGAGCAAGTCCTATACAATGAGTTTACCCCGGAAAAAATTTTAAAAACTCTTTTTTAAAAATTAGCTTTTTTTTTTGCGTGTACGAGTGTGTGTGTGTGTGTGTCAAGTTTTTATTTGATACTTTTATTTTTATTTTAGTTTCGGAGTCAAATTAAAATTAATCAAAATTTGACATGGTATTCTATATCTTTTCAAACAAATGTTGCGCAAGAAAAAAAATGCTAACTTTTAACTATAAAAACATTTTTATCATAAAATTGTTTAATCAGTATAATGATGCAAACTAGGGGTGCGACATCGAAAGCAAAACATCGATGTTTACAAAACATCGGTGTTAGGAATTACAACATCGATGGTATTGATACATCGACCAAAAAACATCGATGTTCTCAAACATCGATGTTTTAAAACATCGACCTTTTTACAAATATATAGTGTACATTTTTGAATATACTATACTACAGAGTAACACACATGAAAATCTCTAACACATGTTTTCAAGAGGGTCAGAGAATTCTTTTGGCATTGCGTCAATGTGTTAAATAAAACTATTATTTCAAAAATGTCAAAGTTCAGCCAGTAATAAATTTTATAAATAATTAATTTAAGTAATACAAAAGAATAAGTACTCAACGAATTTTTGAAAATTCTGAATTTTGAGTCCTTGATACAAATTAATAGGAATAATTTCGCAACATGTATTGATTTGACCCTTGCGTAGTATAAAAAAAAGAAAAAAAAACATGCAAAGATTAATACAAACTAGTTATAGAAAAGCAGTATTTTTAAATTTGAATTACACTGAAAATTAATCTACCTCGAAAAAAATGTATCATAGCACTTACCGTCAGTTCAATGATGAGAAAGAATTATTTTGATTATATGAAACACATTTTTTTTCAAACAATGAACAATTATTATTAGGAGCTAGAAATGTGAATTTACTTACGAGTGAAATATCGTACCTAACCGCATTTCAACTGCAAAAAACAAACAAAACAGACCAGAGAATTTTTTCCTGTCGCCGTTGATGTTTATGATGTGTCAAGAAAAAATCCCTCTGTTTATTTTAAATGCATTTGTTATTCCGTAAAAGAGGTATAGTTTTGGGAAATTCCAGACACACGGGCAGCACCAGATTTACTTTTTTTTCTTTTTCTATGCTATTTTCCAGACATTGCGGATTTAATGCATAAATGAGCTAAATTCGCATGGTGGATCACAGGAGCTCAGCTGCAGCACTTTTCAAATGTAGACGAATTTTTGCATGTTTGACGGGGATCCAGACTATTTACGTGTGAAAATGATATTCAATAAATGATAACTAAAGGGCTCCTGCACTTTTTTTTTGTCAGACATAAATTCCGGGTGCATATCGTATGTATTAGGGTTATGACCAGGTTTGCCAGGCGTCCCGGATTTCAAGGGACAGTCCCATTTTTTGAAAAATTGTCCCGCGTCCCGGGGAACCTTGTTACGGGACGGCTAAAGTCCCGTATTCTGGCTAGAGGCAGCATTTTACAAAACGAAACATTATTTTCGGAAAAAAATTAAGTAAAACAAAAAATGTGAAATAGAGTGGTAAGAAAATTGATTGAATTATAATACTTCCTTCTTTTTTTGAAATAATGTTAGTGTTCTATTCATTTAGAGCTTTAGAAATTGTTACAATCAATTCAACAAACGTTCGCTGTAAAAGTGGTGTATTTCCTTGTAAATGATTTTACTATGCCTTACTGTATAAAAAGCCCTTCTCAATTTTTTAGTTATGAAAGAAATATATGTGTTCAGCTACTATTAGTCACTAGATTTTTTGAATCAATCAATTTCAATCTTTTGAAATTCGCTTCGTTTTTACACTAAGAGAGGTAGCTAAATGTTATTTCATTTAGCAAACAAATAAGCGTTTTAAAAACATGACGATAAGATAATTTTTACAGTGAGCGACAGAAATATAAATTACAGTGAACTTTATGGCAACCTAAAGACCATCAAACTTACAGTAAAATCAAGTAGCAAATATGATTTAATAAAAAAAAAAGAATTTTCTGACATTACATATAAGAATAATTATCATGTTATAATATTGACAAAACTGTACAGTTTTTCCCCAAAAGATATTGAATACTAATTTTTTTATTTGTTTTAGGTTAATTTTAGGGAAGCACCGATAAGCAAATTGGCCGATTACCGATTACCGATCAATCGGCTGTTGATAATCGGCCGATTTATCGGCTGAGCCGATTAATGATAAGGATGATTGTCTTTCTGCTACCAATTTTACCATCACTATTTTTTCTCTCTTAAAAAAATCCAAGTTTAGAAATAGTAAGTAATTTATCGCTGAGGGAATTTTTTTTTTAATTTTCCTAGTTTTCACAAAATAATTTCATTGTTTTATCAAATTTCTTAGAACCAACTTTCATATTATTATGAATAATATAATTAACACATTGTTAGTTATGTTAATTGGACATAAAAATTCAAAAAGGGGGGAGGGGGAATCTGTGGTAAGCACTTCAATTTAGGAGTACTTTTAATTCATATTTTATAATACTTAGTAACAATTTAATTCAATACTTTTATTCTTTGAAAATTAGAGGCTATCGAAAAGCACTGTTCTAAGGAGAAAACTATCGCCACATGAAAAATATTGCAACATTGTCTATGTATATTGTAACGAGTCCGTAGCACCTTCAACTTTCTTCAAATGAGCATTCCAATCTTGAGGAAGTAACTATAAATTTATTTACAAGTATTTACACTATTTACAATAAAGCAGGAAACAATTGCTAAACATCCAGCAATTAGGTAGCAAAACAGTACACTGTACTCTCAACAGTAACTCAGCACCACGTATCAAACGTGAACAGTAATTAAGCAATTACAAAAGCAAAACAACCATTCGCCAAGCGAACGAAAACGAGCATCTCAGAAATCCCATCTGAGAAAAACTGACTGACTTGTGTTCAAGGCCAGCTATTTATACACGGAAAGAATTGTCCACAATA
Organism: Uloborus plumipes; assembly: GCA_038373865.1. Lineage (NCBI taxonomy): Eukaryota > Metazoa > Arthropoda > Arachnida > Araneae > Uloboridae > Uloborus > Uloborus plumipes. The sequence continues at coordinate 26,373 of JAXGGA010005264.1, read as the reverse complement.
TTCGAGAAAAAGCTGGAATATTTTGTTTCATTCCTAACATTACGTAATCCATTCACAAATTCTAGCGATAAGAAAAAAACCACGCTAAATGTCTTCACGCTTATTAAAGTTAGGGCAAGTGTAAAAACTACAAAGTGTTACGGGGTCGGTATACAAGTGATAAAAGTGATATCTTCAGATACTTTTGCAACATGACGTCAGATAAAACCAAAACTAATGAAAATGATGCAAGGCAGGAAAAACAACAACTATTTACAAGATTTGTAACATTGCCCCCCTTCCCAAGGACTGCACGTCCCGGGCAGTACAATCCCCAGAAAGGAAGCAAGGGAAGACTTACAGATGCACACATTACATGATGACCAATCATAAACATGATAAACAATAACAATGAGAACATGAAAGAAATAATAACATTGATAAAGTAATATTCCAAACAATTAAAGGCGAAAGTTATTTACAAAATTTACAAACAAATTACCATGGTAGCTTTAGATTTACTTTACGAACTATGGCCATAGTATGGGGCTAGCCGATCATAATGGACAACCCTAGGTTTTGAATGTGATGACTTCTGGATCCTCACTACGACGTCGTTCAGCCGGTGGAGAACTGTGTAAGGTCCATCCCAATGCGACTGCAATTTGGGTGACAGACCTTTACGTCGGATGGGATTCCATAGCCATACTTTGTCACCTTCTTGAAAGTCATGACCAGTGGACCTTGTGTCGTATCGGGTCTTCATCTTCTCCGTTGCGATGTTGATTCGCTCCCGTGCGAAGTGATGAACGTCTTCCAACCGGGCCTGGAGATCCTGGACGTACTCCTCAGGCGATGAAGGCGCATCTGGAGGGAGACCGAAGACGAGATCACAAGGTAGCCGAAGCTCTCGGCCGAAGAGCATCTGTGATGGGGAATATCCGGTGGTCTCGTGGACAGCACTGCGGTAGGCCAACAGGAACAGAGGAAGTTTCTTATCCCAATCCTGTTGATTTTTGGAGACCATAAGCGAGAGATTATTAAGAATTGTCCTGTTAAATCTCTCCACCATGCCGTCCGATTGTGGGTGTAGTGGTGTCGTTCGAGTTTTCTCAATTTTGAGGATTTTACATAGGCCCTTAAACACAGCAGAGATGAAGTTTCTCCCCTGATCGGAATGGATCTGCAAGGGTGTCCCATATCTCGAGATCCAATTCTGGACTAGAGTCTCTGCTACAGTGGTAGCTTCTTGATCCGGAATGGAATATGCTTCGGGCCACTTGGTAAAATAGTCAATGGCAACGAGGATGTATTTGTTCCCATCAGTAGTTTTCGGTAGAGGACCAAGAATGTCGATCCCGATTCGTTCGAAAGAAGCTCCTACATTGTAAAGATGTAGCTTCCCGCGACTTCTTCTCTTCGGTCCTTTACGGGCGGCACAGGCGTCGCAAGAATGGCACCACTTCTCCACGTCATCCTTCGCCTTGCTCCAGAAGAAGCGCTCTCGAACCTTGTGGAGGGTTTTCAAGACACCAAAATGTCCTCCAGTCGGACTACTGTGCAATTCCTTTAGAACGTCAGGAATTCTTGATCTGGGAAGGAGTAACTGCCATTTGAATGCTTTACCATCGTCAGATTCCCATTTCCGATACAGGACGCCATTTCGCAACTGGAGAGATTTCCATAGAGCCCAGTATCTTTTCGTTGCAGGACTGTAGATAGAAACGTCTTGCCAACTAGGTCGCCGACTGTCTTTTTCCATTAACTCTATGATAGGATTTAGGTCTGGGTCTTTAAGCTGATCTTTTCTAACTTGGTCGTCACTCCATGGATCAGGATCTGAAGATGATAAAGTAGCAGTAACTTGACAGGCAGTAGGGATTGTCGTCCCGTACTGTTTCTCAATTCGGGAGCAATGATGGCAGTTCTCGGAACAAGGTCTTCTTGATAATGCGTCAGCATTACCGTGTGACAAACCTTTTCGGTGCTTAATCTCGATGTCATATTCCTGGAGTCGCTGTATCCACCTGGCTACCTGGCCCTCTGGATTCTTGAAATTCAAAAGCCAAGTTAAAGAGGCATGATCTGTCCGGAGCAGGAATTCACGGCCGTAGAGGTAATGATGGAAATGTTCTACAGCTTTAACTATGGCGAGCAATTCCTTTCTCGTGACACAATAATTTCGCTCCAACTTGGATAAGCATTTGCTCCAGTAGGCGATGACATGTTCGTTACCGTCTATTTCTTGAGATAAAACAGCTCCAACGCTCTCGTGGCTCGCATCAGTGTCAAGTATGAAGGATTTTTCAGGCTGAGGATAAGAGAGAATAGGCGTTGATGTTAAAGCCTCCTTCAGCTGTAGAAATGCATCCTCGCATTCTTTGGACCATTCAAATTTTTGTTTGCTCTCCGTCAGCTTATGCAAAGGTCGTGCAATATTGGAAAAACCCTTCACAAACTTCCTGTAGTACGTGCAGAGCCCCAGGAAACTTCGCAGCTGATGGACATTTTCGGGACGGCTCCAATTCTTGACTGCAGATACCTTATCTGGATCGGTTCGTACACCCTCAGAAGAGATAATGTGACCAAGGTAGTTCACCTCACGGCGGAACAAATTACATTTGGACGGGCTTAACTTCAGGTTGGCTTCCTTTAGCTTTTGCAGCACCCTCCTAAGATTAACCAAATGTTCCTCAAAACTGCGTCCTATGATGATGATGTCGTCCAAGTAGACAAGACAGGATTCATAAGAGAGTCCTCGCAGCACTGATTCCATAAGACGCTCGAACGTGGCTGGTGCATTGCAGAGGCCGAAGGGCATCACTTTAAACTGCCACAAGCCTTGTCCGGTTGTAAACGCCGTCTTCTCTCGGTCGTCGGGGTGTATCTCCACCTGCCAGTAGCCGCTCTTTAAATCCAGGGTCGAAAACCACTTGTGTCCGGAAAGGGTGTCCAGAGTGTCATCGATCCGTGGAAGAGGGTAACTGTCCTTCTTGGTGATGTCATTCAGGCGTCGGTAGTCAACACAAAATCTGGTGGAGCCGTCTTTCTTTCGGACCAAGACGATAGGGGATGCCCAAGGACTGGATGAGGGTTCGATGACGTCATTCTCCTGCATCTCTTTTACGAGGATCTCAACCTCTTCCTTCTTGGCGAACGGTAGTCGTCTTGAATGCTGCTTGATAGGGGGGTGATCTCCAGTGTCGATCCTATGCTGCGCTAAACTCGTGCGACCAACATCTTCGGGTGTAGAGGAAAACACCTGCTTGAAGTCGTCCACCAATTTTTCCGCAGCGTATCTTTGATCCTTCGATAATGGTGCACTCCCAATTAATTTCGAAGTCAAGGACTCGGAAGACACAGTCTCGGAGGAATCAATTCTTCTGATGATGCAGTTTACGGGAGTACAAGTTGCCAACACTTCTCCTTTCTTAATATTCCTCGGTCTTTCACTCACATTGGCGACTCTCACAGGAACTGCATTCTTTGAAAGGTCCACAAGTGTAGATGCCACTAGTACTCCTTTTGGGCTATTATTCTGGTTAGGATATTCAATTAAGCCGAATTTAAAGCTGTTGTTTTCTTTGATGGAGCCAGGTATTAGTACTTCTGATCTAGAGGGAATCAATGAATCAGTTTGGGCTATTATTTGATGAGCAGATTTTAAGTTATTTTCGGTATTGAAAATCACTATGTCTTCCCTCATCGAGTGCAGCTCATTATTTCTACAGTCAATAGAAAAATCAAATTTTCTCAAAAAGTCCAATCCGAGAATGAAGGGATCTGTAATGTCAGCGACGAATGCCGTGTGATGGTAAGTGGCACTCCCGAACATTATTTCTAAGTTCACTTTTCCTTCAATCTCGATTTTGTCACCTGTCACAGTTTGGAGAGTAACGCAGGGCGGCGTCCATAAGATCTTGAGTCCAAATTGACGAGCCACATCAGTCTTAATAATGGTAACGTTGGCTCCTGTGTCCACAATCATTTCGCAGGGAAACCCATTCACATAAGCGTAAATGAAGAGTCCGTTGCAGCCGCCACTTCTTGGGGAAATCTGGAAAACTTTGGGAGACTTCTTCTTTTCTTGGCGAGCTTCGCAGTTCTTTCGTACGTGGCCCTCACCGCCACATTTCCAGCACTTCAGTGGTTGTTTACTTTGGTCCTTGTGAGCCGTAATCTTCTTCAGGGTCCCCGAGAGCTCTTGGATTTGTCGCTTAATTTCCAAGAGACAAGTTGAGTTCGAATCCGGAGCACGCACTTCCACGCCCCTGATTGAATGGCGATCCTTGCGGGACGTTTGCTGTGCAGCCTCGAACTTCATTGCGTAGACCAGACCGGATTTAAGATCTTTAATGTCCGCCATCCGGAGAGCCGTCTGAATTTCTGGATTTCGCACTCCATCTATGAAGTAGTTCAGCGCCAGGTTATCGCGAACATCCGAAGGACAGTTCGAGAAGGCGAGATGGGAAAGCCTCTCGACGTCTGCTGCAAAAACTTGCAAAGTCTCTCCGGCCCTCTGCAGTCGGGATTTCAGCTGGAGTTGGCTTATTTCTTTTTGGCATACTTCGCCAAAGCGAAGCTCCAGGGCCGATGATAAGGCTTCGAAGTCATGGTGCTTGTCCTCTGGGAAGGTCTGTAGTATATCAGCTGCATCCCCTCTCAGCGAGGCTGCAAGTTGACAGGCTTTCGTGGAAGAGTCCCAGGAGTTTGCTTCTGCAACGATGAGGAACTGCTTCTTGTAAATATTCCACGAGGTCTTCCCGTCAAACGTGGCCAGTTTGATGGATGGACGAGAAGTTCCAGCTGCAGCTACACAGTCACTTGAGTTGTTGCAGGATGCTGATAACTTTGATTCAAGTTCTTTAATTTTCTTTTCCACATGGTTTTCTACTGTGGTGATTCGATCTTCTAGAGCCTCCACTTTATTTTCCATGTTGGTAAATTTAGTTTCCACCAAACTTTTCATTGACGTTAAATCGCTTTTAATTTCTTCAGCTAGATCATTTTTCAATTGTTCTTGATTAGTTGCCAGATCAATTTTTAATTGTTCTTGATTCGCAGCCATGTCATTTTTTAATTGTTCTTGATTCGCAGCCATGTCATTTTTTAATTGTTCTTGATTAGTAGTCATGTCACTTTTAACAGCGTTGATCGCATCAAGGAGTTTTTGCAGTTGTTCCTCCATTGCTCGAGTAATCACCATAAAATTCTGAAGTCAAAAAGTCCTTAGGAAGAAAAGTCCGAGTTCACAGGTAATTCCAAGAAAGTCCTTGAAGATGCCCCACGTTGGGCGCCAAAATTGTAACGAGTCCGTAGCACCTTCAACTTTCTTCAAATGAGCATTCCAATCTTGAGGAAGTAACTATAAATTTATTTACAAGTATTTACACTATTTACAATAAAGCAGGAAACAATTGCTAAACATCCAGCAATTAGGTAGCAAAACAGTACACTGTACTCTCAACAGTAACTCAGCACCACGTATCAAACGTGAACAGTAATTAAGCAATTACAAAAGCAAAACAACCATTCGCCAAGCGAACGAAAACGAGCATCTCAGAAATCCCATCTGAGAAAAACTGACTGACTTGTGTTCAAGGCCAGCTATTTATACACGGAAAGAATTGTCCACAATATTCGAGAAAAAGCTGGAATATTTTGTTTCATTCCTAACATTACGTAATCCATTCACAAATTCTAGCGATAAGAAAAAAACCACGCTAAATGTCTTCACGCTTATTAAAGTTAGGGCAAGTGTAAAAACTACAAAGTGTTACGGGGTCGGTATACAAGTGATAAAAGTGATATCTTCAGATACTTTTGCAACATGACGTCAGATAAAACCAAAACTAATGAAAATGATGCAAGGCAGGAAAAACAACAACTATTTACAAGATTTGTAACAATATTTATTTAAAGTAGGAGAATTAATTAAAAACAACTTTTGTATCAACTGTGAGAATTACTATTGCTGTTACTAAAATTGTTCATCATTATTTCTTAGTGAAGGTATACTTTAAAGAATAATATTTGAAAAATATTTTTCGGCCGATTAATCAGCCTGATTTTACCGATTATTAATAATCGGCTAAGTGGCAGATTATGGCCGATTAATCAGTACTGCCGATTAATTGGTGCATCCCTAGTTAATTTCTTATAGTGAGTTCAAGTAGTAAGGTTTAATTTTTTATGTCTAATTGTAATCAAAATTTTTGTTTAAGACACATTAAAATTATTTTGCATTCAAATTTCCCCATTGGTACATCCAGCTTTTTAAAAAGGTACATACTAAACATTAGCCATCAGTAGAAGCGAATATTATATCATTCACGCCAAGACAGGCCCGTCATTTGAGACATCAGAACTGGTGGTCAATGGCCTCCCCCCTGGTTTTGGGAAATTAATGTATTTACATACAATGCTTGGCTTTTGCTTTTTTTTGGTATAATTTATATTGAAATTTGGTATAATTTACCTTTTGCCCCCCTTCCACCGGCAAAATTTGAAATGAAGGGCCTGCGTCGGGAAAAAGGGGGTTAATAACAGGAAAATTCGAATTTTCACAATAATTAGTGTTAAACCTTTTCCCACTAATATTCATGACGAAAAATAACTATTCAATGTTAAAAAATGCAGTTTTTATTCATATTACCATTGCGTATTTTTCTCGTCATTTATATTTGTGAAAAACGTTTAATATTAAAGTAAAGGTTATAAAAGTTCAACCTTTAGACTTCATCTCTCAACCCCCCCCCCCTCCCTTAAGAGCCTGTCCCGTATTTTCAGTTCTTAAATCTGGCAACCCTGGTTATGACATTGGTGATGATATTTTCGAAATTGAATGTTGTTGGGTCTATTTTTAATGTTAATGGTTTTTTCATTTTGAAGATGATGTTTTTCCATCGATGTCACTTCTCTGTGAGAAATTTTGTTACATTTTTAATTCAAAATGAAAAAACATCGACATCGGAAAAAACATCGAACCCAAAACATCGATGTTTCAAAAACATCGACACCAAAGCATCGATGTTAAAAACATCGATGTTTTAACAAAAACATCGATGTTTCCAAAACATCGACATCGATGTCGCAGCCCTAATACAAACGGTTTACCTTTTTTTTGTAATATATTACATTGTAATTATCTCCATAAAAACTAATGTGACAATATTAGGTAATTAGCATTATTTATTCGTTAAATTTCAAATATTTATAACATGACGTATGTGTATATGTATTTTTTAAAGATTTGTTGTAATACTTCAGTTACATTTAGTCATTTACTCATTTTGTTACAATTTATGTAACAGTAACAATTATAGTAAAACATAGAATAAATTGAGTGTACCAAAAGGTAATAAACATCTTTCTAGAAATTAATCAAATTTATATCATTATTTTCTTTCAATTGAATAATTAAGTAAAAGCTATTCTATGGATGAATAATACAATGCAACTATGATATAACAGAATTAAATGATAATGCATTTCATTACATCAAAACAATAATTTTACGAATTACATATTTATGAAATTTGTTTCCGTTTTAAAAAAGTGAACTCATTTAAAAAACTCAAACGGTGGAAGATGCGAGGCTAAGTTTGGTGCTACTTCTGGGGGTAAGATGGGAGGGACCAAATCCTTATCTGCAAGTGGTTTTTTCAGTATAAGTGAGAAAGACTTGAAAATGAATTTTTTACACCTTTCCTCTAGAGTACTAAATGTAATTGAATTGCGTCCACAAAAACTAAATAAAACGATTGGAGATACTCATGAATAACATGTAGGAGAAGAAGCAATGTGGAAATTTAGAAGTATCTGTGTCGCATTTATTTCTTCAAAGAAAATAAGACACATTACACATGGGCAATTCCATCGTTACAGACGTAACAATCGCAGAATTTGAACACAAATAATTCTGGTTTGGGCAGATGAAAGTCTTCAATTTTTTTTCCTGCAGTGTAACTTGATGATGTTTATGCTACATTAAATTTGCGTTCAGATTGCTTAATTACAAAAAAATACAGAAATTAAAAACTGCCTGTTACAGACGTAATTCACAAAACAGCAAAAACTCGACTATGTCATACAACTTACAATATTCCTCTGAATTATACGGAAATTTTGAACTTTTTTTTTTTAATACGTGTTCTAGAGACTTCAAGCTTTCTAAAACCATAAAGGTTGTGTGGATTTTGACTGTCAAATTTGTGAAAAAAATTCATAAACTTGTTACGGACGAAACAAAGTGGTGTTACAGATGTAACATCTCTGATTTGAAAGTAGAAAACAGTATTTTAAAGCAGGAATAAACAAAGATTTTTGTACTAAAACAATACAGTAGCATTAATTAACACATTATTTGAATATTTTAAGTTATACTGTAACAGTTTTAGAAAATTTGGGTAAGTCTGGGGGAGATGAGAGCATATGCCGATATGTCAATATGTAAAAATAAATTAATGCATCTTAAGACAATTATTTCCAAGAAAGATAGACACAAGAAAAGTTTAGAAGGGCCTTTACACAAATTTATTTATTTGTATTCTGAAAATTAATGCATAATGGGGCTGCTACATAAAAAAATCGGGAAAAGTAAATTCCTCCCTGGAATCAGTGATTGGTCTTAGGAGAACTTAAAAATTTGAAAATGTTGGATGATATAGCAGAATACTAGTACCAAACTAAAATTTAACCTTCTTGGTGACAGTTGGTCAATTTTGATAATTTTTTTTTGAATGAAAAAATGTGTCCTTTTTCGTCCGACGTTCTCGAAATTCGAACGGCATTTTCGTATTCTGTTCGAAAACAATGCATTTCGCGGGCTTTTGGCAAATTCGCGATGTTAGCCCACCGTTCTTCCAATTTTGGCGTCAGCTTTAAAACATTTTCTGGGGCATATAAATAATTTTAACTTTTCCTGCAATGGAGTTTGCACACTGAAAAAAGGAAAGAGCGTCGTTGACAAATGCTGTTCTAGATCTTACTCTCTGCCAAACCTGGTGCTTGACCATACCCCCAACTCCATCCACAGCTCCCTTTCCATGTGACGTAGCAAAAAAATGCCAGTTGAGGTATAAATTACAATCAGTTATACTATATGTGTATTTTATTAATCTTAAGAAATAAATTTCAACTACATGCCGACATATTTAGAAATTTCAAAATCAGAATACCAGAAACTTTAGTACTCGTACCATATTATGCTATACACATGTATTGCTCATCCTGTACTTTTTACTTATTTAATTGGAAATTTACTTTTGCTACGGACGTAACATAGAGCCATTTGATATGTCCGAAATGTTACGTCTGTAACAGCATTAATTTAAAAACTAAATCAGTTGCAATATTTTTAACTATGGTGGGCAATTACTCTAAGAATTTGCCAAAAGGACCATTAAGGGTTTTTTTTAATTTTGATTTTTTAGGACGTAATGACAACTTTTGCTTCTTTTTTGTTACAGACGTAACATCAAACTTCTTTTTTTCAAACTTCAATTACACCAATTAGATCAATTCAAAAGAAATTAATGAATGCATATTATTATAGTACCGTCTTAGTAGTTAAAATTGTGCTAAAAGTAGTTATTTTTGTTTTTATTTTTCGATGAGAAATATGCATTTGAAAATGTGTTCTTTTTTCTGCTTTTTACAAGTTCGTGAATATCGTACTTCCAACTAAGAAAACAAGTATTATTCTAACTCTCACCAAAAAACCAATGCAAGATTCTTAAAATATACATCTTAAGCTTGAAAATGATGTATAACATATCAACATAACTTCAATATGAATTTTTGATCAATTGGTTTCACTTTTCATGGAATGGCCCACATGCTATTATCAAGAGCCTATATCACAAGATTGTGCAAAGAAATTCCCGACTAAAAATAAACTATCCATTGTTCAAGGTTTAATTTATTTGACTAAAAACATTCTTTTTTAATAGTTGTCTTGCAAAAAATTTTTTAGAAATGATGTAAAAAAGCTTTTGGATGTATCACAATGTAACAAAACACTCGAAAACTGTTTGAAGGCAATTATTTTAATGAAGGCTGCTATTTAGGAATGTGTGGGGGTAGAAACAACCGCCTTACAAGGTCCCCAACCACAGAAGTGCCCCTGCCTCAACAATAAAGTCTAATTTCCCGTGCTACGATTTTTAAGGGTTTTTTTTTTTTTTTTTCTTGGCAGAACTATTCAAACAAATCCCTTTTCTTAGGGTAAGGTTAAAATGTTTAATTCAGCCGAAAGATGGCAGCACGAAAACGAGTAGCAAATTCATTTTTTGTGTGTTTTCCTTTTATTTGTTTTTAGCAGTAATTTAGATAAAACATTTAGTTAAAAACTCTTTAAAAATGAAACTTTTTTTTTTTTTTAAAGTTTAAGGTAGCAAATTCATTTTTTGTGTGTTTTCCTTTTATTTGTGTTTTTGGCAGTAATTTGGATTAAACATTTAGTTAAAACTCTTTAAAAATGAAACTTTTTTTCTTTTTTTTCTTAGTACATCGATGTCAAATAACCGTTTTGATGCAAACGTTATGTTTCGGCTTTCAGCACTGCAGATTTTTCGCAATAATGAATTCAATTTTCATTGTCATTTATCCTAGAATGTAAAAGATATTGAGGTATTGAAAGATGTTGCAAACTGTTGTCTCATTGAGTGAGGTTGAGATTTTGTTGGTCAAACTGCCCAACCATTTGCAAACAGTTTCAACCATTTTTCAACATTGGGTCAACTATCTGCTACAAGAAAAAAATTTATATCTACCATTTACAAAGTTAATGGAATAGTATTTATTCAGCAGTGTCCATAATTCGTCACTTTATTGTTGTTGTTGTTACTGTTGGTTTCAATTCTTAGCAGGATTAAAATCATTTTCTAAACATTCTTCAACATCTATAATTAAAATTTGTAGTTTGTAAGAAATGGATTCACTTTCAAAAGTAAAAGAATGCATTGTTCTTGCATTGCACTTTTAGGTTATTCAATTTTATCAGAACGCCCAGTTTTCATTTAAGTAAAGCCCATGTTCTGCTTCTAAGAAATTTTGCTGAAAAAAACATTGATCCCGAGCAACACATAAATAAACTTCTGAAGCATTTCAAGGCAATCGAAAATTCTTTCATTGGGAAATTCGGTATGTGTGGCTATAATTTGTAAATTTGTCTCTTTTCGAGATTTGTTCATTTTTATAACAATTATTATGTCCAAAATGTTCCATACTTTATAATTGGTAAAATAAACTCACTTTCTTGTCTAGCTTTATTAGTAAGAAATGCAGCTAAACTATAACTCCTCCTCTACGACTGTCCAGATTATATGGCTTTACCAGGGGCGGATACAAGGGAGGGGCGATGGGGGCTTTCGCCTCTCCCTTGAGAGACTCTTCACCTGCAGTTTTTCGACTTTGAAGTTCAAAAAAGGCAATTTTAGATGATCTTCGACGATATTATGAGAAGTGATTGGGATTTGGGGCTCTGAGCTGGAAATTTTTCGAAATTGAAGACCAAAACATTTGTAATAAACATGTGTTAACCAGGATATGAGGTAAAAAAAGGGGGCAAGTAGAAAAAAAAACAATCGCCCCTCCCTTGGAGCATTTCTGGATCCGCCCTTGGGCTTTACCCTTTTGCTAACTTAAGCTGATTTATAGAGTAACGTAAAATGACTTTAAGTTAACCTATTTCATTAATTGTGATACTGTCTGATGAAGATATATTGTCTTCGGACTTCTTTAGACACTATAAGACTTAACATTTATAAATTACTCTCTACAGATTTCGTAATATTAAATTATTAAGACATAATTATTAAGTCTTTATATGTACAGCTCGTTTCTTCTATATATATTCTTGTTTGAAATTCTATTCGGAAACGCAACACTTTTTAAGTTAATAGTAATCAATGTAATGAAATTTATGACGATTTCCGCAACATTAACACAACGTAAATTTTTATCGAGAATTTTAAAGAGTCCAAACTAAATTGTTTCACATGTATGTTATTACTGTAGCAAAAGAGCTACTATTCGTAAAAACTACTAACATTGAATGAGGCGACATTACTTTATCAGACACGACAACCAAAGCCATAAATCCGTTAATTACAACTTTGTAAAGACATGCTTGTTGTGGCATATGAAAGCAAGTTCTCATCGTTTACTTCTGTTTTCAGAGCCCCACTACCTGCGATGGCATCTTTCAGGAAAATCGTCTGCTTGTTCTTGAGCAGCCTGCTGTGTTCCTTTCTCCTGACAGCAGAGGGACACCATGGAATGATGGGCGGCTTGCTCGGTGGTGGTGGCGGTGGAAAACACGGTGGTGGAGGTTCAGGAGTGGAGGCTCTGCTGGCTGCTGGCATCTTGGCGAAGCTCCTCTCCAGCCACCACGGTGGTGGAGGACACCACCATCAACATGTGCAATACATCCCTTACCACTACGCTAGCCATGGATGGAGCAAGTAGTCTTCATTGGAGAACTTTAGCAAGCGTGTTCTGAAACGAACACTCTATGTGTATAATCATTTTGTAATATAAACTCATAGAAAATGTAAATAAAATTTACTTTCATTTTTTGAATTGAATTTGTCATTACTGCAGGTTTGAATTCAATTTTTATAGACTAATTTTTAGCAAAAAAAGTTGATTAAAACATATTCTGTCCTTTTGTAATGCTTGTGACTAAAAGAAAAATACTCAGTGTGCTTCGGGGCATTTATAGCTTATCATGCATTTCGTTAAAATAAAATTTACTTAATGCATCTTTCTTTGATGATAATTTTCAAAAAGTTGAACTTTGTAGATGAAAAGTGTAAAATTATTCACGTGATGAGTTAAGCCAATCAGCCTTAACAATTTTTCGCTGTCCCTCCAAGTAGAAATTCGTTAAAAGAATAAATTTATGCCTCTTTCTTTTTTTTTTAATTTAAATCATTATTTACCGAAAAAAGGTCAGAACTGAAAGTTTACGTTTGAAGTTGTGCTTTTATGATGCAACATACTTCTATCTGATGGCATAAATTTTGATTTAAGAATCTCGCTTATGTATTTATGCTCCAATAAAGCACGTTGTTGATAAATCCTTTTGTATCATAATAAGCGTAGCAATTGACGAATTTAATTTGTCCCAACATAACAGCAACAAAAATAAATAAATGCATCATTTACTAAGGCGGGTGCTTCTAAAAAGGCCATCCCCCCATTTTTAACCCCTGATGAAACAAGGAAAGGAGTAACCACTCTTGCCCGCCTTCGTAGTGGTCATCTTAAAACTATGAAATTCATTGGGGGTGCTAAGAGATTTCAAACATGTACCAACTGTTCTGTTCAAGAGGCATCTCCTCTCCACATCCTTGAGTGCCTGGGACTTACCAGACAGGATTTGGCGGACGATCCTTTGCTGGTGTTGGATTTCCTTAGGGTGTACAACATCATGGACCTGGTCTAGCTCTGCTGACCAACGGGGGCATGCAACAACAACAACAGGAAAGGAGTTATACGTTTGACGTGTGTATCTGTATCTGTCAATCTGTGTATATATCTGTTGCACCGTACAGCCTAAACGGATGGACGGATTTTGATTTTTTTCTCTTTTTTTTTTTTTTTTTTGAACGGTGAAGTGATTGAGAGTGTTCTTAGCTAGGTTGCGTCTTCGGATGACATTAATTAGCAAAGATATTAATTTAAAACTTTTAAATGTTGTTCGCGTTTTTTGAAATGAAAACATACTGGAAAATTTTTATAAAGCAGTACCAAACGAAAGAAAAAAAATGCGTCTGATAAGATGTATTCGGAACTTCTATGTTACATAGTACTCGATTTATAACGTTTTTTAGCAAATGTGGCTACGGCTTAAATCTACAGGATTAGACACCGATGTCATTGTTGATCGACGAAGGAAAAAATTTCAATAATTTAAAATGTTTATCTGTTGTCAGATCTATTTGTTAGCAATTAAAATACCTGTAATTGATTTTTGTATAAGAATTTTCAATTTTCCCTCTTTATTCTGCTTTTGCGACTAGCAAATTTATGACTGAGTTTTTAAGTGATACTAATTCGTTCTGAAGTTATCTAACTGACATTTTTACCGTATGCGAGGACATAAATTTTCAAAAAAAAACAATGGTTTTTTAATATTTTGAGAGAGTTAAGTAATCCCAGCATTCATCTTTCTAAAATGGCAAATGTTTTTCAATTGATTTATAATGAAGAAAACTGAAACAGATTTGCTAAAGGACAAATGCATTATTTTTTTTTTCAATTTCCTTTCTCTCTCGATTTTCTCAAAACCACAGTTTCAAATTTTTTGTTAGCACGTGCAGCTCTGGCAAAAAATATTTTGTATCTATACGTTTAAAACTTTTGAAAACATGGCAATTGATTATATTACTGTGCAGTAAACCTCTAAAATCTAATAAACATGCAATATGTTTTTTCAAAAAGTTACAAATAAAAGTTAACCCATTAATGCCTGACATTTTTTTTTCCAAAGATATTTTGTTTTCTGGTTACAAACAGTATTTAATGGACAGGAAAAATAATAAAAAAATATTATGTAAAAAATAATTTTTTTATTAAGGAAAGAAAAATCGTCCCTTAAAAGTTACGATAGACCCCAGAGGGTACATACTTTTTTTAATAAAATTTTTTTCTGCCTACGATATAATATTTAAAAAGACATTTTATAAGAAGAAACAAAATCAGTAATTAATTAAACTGGGAAGCTGGGAATAACTGAAAACTGAGTTGTTTTTCTTGAGATTGTGAACGATGTAATTTTTGATAAAGATCGTATTAAAACTGCTACGGAACACACTTTACAATGGTTATGTGCTGAAATCTATTAATGACGAATTAAAACAATACCAAGGTACTAATTGAACACCATTATTTGGTTGAAATGTTCATTTTGGAGAAATTCAGACTCTTTTTTGAAATGTCCCTAAAAAGGGACGCTAGGCATTAATGGGTTAAACGCGTAAAATATTTTTCAAAAATAATTCAACCATTTGGCTATAATATTTATTGTTCGCATTTTATTTATAGCTTTGGAGAACCATTGCATGCACCGGCATCTAACAAAGAGTTAAACAAAAAAAAGTTTTAAAATCTATGAAAAATTTAATGCATGGGAAATCTTAAGTAAATTTACTTTTAATACAAAAAATGCAATTTTTACGAGATAGAATAAAACTTTACCTTTTTTTTTTTTGATTATTCTTTTTTTCACAAAAATTATTATTTATTTTTCAATAAATAACCCAGTTGAATTTTAGAAAAGTGCACTGAATTGTCCAGAAAAACATGTTTTAATTGATTTCCTACCTTAAAGCAAATAGAATCTCGAAAAATAAGAAGTGCCATTAATGTTTTCGAAATACTATTGTTTAGTGTTTCTGCAGAGCATAATCATTTTTTGGTAATGTTTGCTCGTTCGTTACTATTCGTTAATACATTTTTTCTAATTTTTTCTAAGAACATTATTTAAGGGTAATAATCATATTGATTACTTTAAGCACATCACATTATTTAAGGGTAATAATCATATTGATTATTTTAAGCACATAACATTATTTAAGGGTAATAATCATATTGATTATTTTAAGCATATAAGAAATACCTTGAAACATCAAGATTCCAGATAAATTTCGTCAATCTGCTGCTGATAAAGAATGTGTCTGGTCAATACTTAAACACATATTTAGTTTTAAAATTATATTGAATTTATACTGCTACAGTTAATTTCGACACAAGAGTTGGTTTGTTTTATCAAAAGGCTAAGCTTTTTTTTTTCTTGGAGAACATATAATTATTAACTGGAATGTTAAACAATCTGCTTTAAGAAATGTATCTTATTTGTCAGAGTGTACAGGTTGAAAAAGTCACTTGTGACGTCAAAAGAAATCACTACTTCTTTTCTTGGGTTTTTTCTGTTTCTTTTTTATTCTTGTCTCGTTTAAAAACTATTCTCCATGCACATTTTTTTTTTTATTTGTAAATTATTTTTTATGTTTTATCACTCTGTCTCTCTCTTTTTCTAAAAACAACGATGTTATTGTTGTCACATAGGGGTTATTGGAAAAATCTACCCATTGAAGCAGCTCGGTATCACATAAGGGCAAGTAAGATAGCAAAATACACAGCCAATTATAATGATAAAAGGAACAAAATATTAAAATGTTTGTATTTATTTTCTTTTTAAAACAAATTCGCAGTTTGAAGTACTTTTGGATAAATTTTCGTAAATAAGCAAAAGAGAATGATAGCAAAACAGATAAAATCTACGCCAAAAATATCTTCTATAGTTATGGGAAACGGTTTAGCGCAAAAACTTACGCAGCGAGAACCACTTTATTTATGGGAAAAGAAAATCTGCATAGTCTGAATGTGCACCTTCCTTTTATAACCGCAGTAATAGATTCGCTAAAATGGACTTCTATGCTAATTACCTCTAACTCTTTACACGTTTCAATGAAGAAAATATATCCTTCTTCTTATATAAGAAGATTAAATGTTATCCTTTTCTATGCAGTCTCCATAAGAGGATTTCCGTGATATGGTTCTGGCCATGCGTCATCCTAACACCTGTGGATGAGACCCACCTTAATATGCGCAGTTCATCATGCGTCAAATAACTTCTCGAATGACGGATGAGAAAACATTCGGGGATCACAGTTTTTTATTTCCTGGATTTTTTCTTTAATCACAAATGTACAAATAGAAGCAACAATTCCATGAAAATACGATTTTCTTGTTAAAATTCAATGCATCTTCTGACATTTTGATTGCACTGAAAAAAAAAATTACGGCAATAAATTATAAAATTTCTAATTTTACGGTAATAAACAGCAAAATTGCTAATTTTACTGTTTATTACTGTGCATTTTAGTTTTAAACTGGAACCTCTGCTGCCAGTATTATACTGTAAAAACAAGTTTATATTTAGATTCATCAGTTTAGTAGTGATTTTGCTAAATACATTTCTTAAAATATTTCATACTTCTTACCAACCAAGGCTAAACATTTCTGCAAAATAGAATAAAACCCTCAAGTTAAATAAAAAAACATCTATAGTTACAAATTGTCGAATTGAGTTTGAAACTTCAATTTGGAAAACTTTAAATATAGTAGAAATGACTCAGTTAAAAAATTTTGATTTTTCAGCAATTTTTTTTTCATCACGCTTTTCTCGAACCTTCTCATTACATTTTTTTTTTCAAATGCATTTTCTGATAAAAGGTGACAGTTGAAATTTTATGCTCATCGTGTTCGTGTTGCTCCAGAATTAAAAGCTCCTGATAAAAGTGAATGATTAAATTATTTTCTACAGCCAAAATCATTCATTGATCAATGGAAATTTGACTGACGAACTTGTTTCCCCCCCCCCTGTTGTTCACTGAAGAAGACTGTCCTCATCTTAACAGGCAATATTGAATTCAGAGCACAGGAATTCGGTCTTCCAAAAAATCTGTGCGTCTACCACATGAAAAAGCTTTGCTTTCGGCAAAAATTCCTAATCCTGTCAAAAAAAAAAACATCTTGACCACAATACAAATACAAAACTAAATGCTACTGAAACTTTCATTGCGAATGAAAGATTAAAGTAAAAATGGCGTATCATTTCGGAAAGTATAGTGTTGCCAACTAGCCAAAAAATTGTATCTAAAGTTTAAGTAACATACTAAAAAAAAGCTATTTTCTAATGGTTTGCGTGATCCTTAGATCTCCATACATTGTTACATTGCGAATAACCAGACAGGGGTTTTTCTTTTATCATAGCATTCATAAAATCCCATCTTTATTTAAGCGCTGCTTATTGAGGACAGGTTTTCGTGCACCATATCTAGCGTAATGGAGATTATTATTATATTGCGTAGAACAAAAAAAAATGTTTTTATTGTATCCACTGCTTAATATCATGCTTTCTCTAGGCGTTATTCTTGTGTGAAACATGAATGTTCTCATACTCCATTACCACAAGCAGAACAACATCTTGCCATTATATGCTGCATAACCAGAAGGGGCAATAGTCTATTATCACGAGCATAATTATTATCACGAGCATAGCATTACGAGCTAGAAAGCAACTTAACTTGACACTGAACGTCACTACGGGCGGAGCCAATAAGAGCTCACAAGCAGTCAGCGATCTCCTCTAATTCGGCAAGTAGGCTGTGACGTTTTATCTAGCTCGTTTTTCATAGGCTAACGTCAAGCAAACGTCACGCTGAGGTCACGATGTTTTTGTCAAGAAAGGTTGCAGTGTAGTATTATAGTTCATTATCAGATTATATGAAATAACATGCTTCATTGGTTATCACACTGTAAGAAATGAATGTTGTTTTTACAGTATAATACAGCTAGTTTTATAGTAAAAAGCTGTAAAAAATGCTAATTTTACAGTAATAAACTGCAAGATTTCTACTTTTACAGAAATAAACTGCAAATTTTCTAAGTTTACAGTTTATTAAAGTGCACTTTACAGTTTTAAACTGGAACCTCTGCTGCCAGTATTATACTTTTGTTTTTAAAGTATAATGCAGCTAAATTTTACGGCAGTAAACTATAAAATTTCTATTTTTACAGTAAGAAACTGTAAAATTGCTATTTTTACAGTTTATTATTGTGCATTTTAGTTTTAAATTGGAGCCTTGGTTGACAGTATTATACTGTAAAAGCAACAGTTCATTTTTTTTTTTGCAAAGTAGTATAACATCAAACTGGCATTTAAATGTTTGTAGCAGGAATGAAATTTCTGATCCGTTGTCACTAACATTTGTTGGAGTACATGGGAACAAACTATCAATGTTTAAACTCTGAATATCCTTCTATTCCTCTCACATGAACTGAAAAATAATCATTTGCAAAATTCTTTTGAAACTATACTCTTTGAGGGTACTTCTGTATTAAAAATTTCACTAATGACTGATTTTAAGTAAAAGTGACTGTAATATCCTGTTTCCCTTTAAATTCTACGTGTTTTCATTTTCCCAGAAACTGGAGGAGAAATGGAAGCAATAAGTCGGTTCCTCATACAGTTAATGCAATAGATAGAAATCAGTAACATACCACTCAATTTAAGCAAAGGAGTTCAAGAGCGCATATTCAAACTGAGATCAACTGAACTTTTGGGGTATGCGCGGTAAAGTGAAATGACAAGGCGTAGTCTATAATTCTTAAATTATGTTGTTTTATTTTTAAAAAGAGAATAAAAGATTTTTTTTTTCCTTTTGGGAAGTACCAAATTTAATTCGATCGGCCATAAAAATATCGTTGATAAATTTAAAAATATCGCTGATTTAATAATCAGCGATATTATTAAAAACTAAAGTAAATAAAGCATATTAATTTCTCTAGTTCTCGTTTTGTCTTCAATATCGTTTGAGAATATATTCATAAAATGTTATTTCTCATTTGATCTTTAAGAAACAATTTCAACTCATTTCTCCTTTTCCTTTTTTTAAGCACTAAAATCTGTGGGAAAAGTTAAAATCACTTCATTTAAAAAACGATTCACAAAAAAATATTGAATTGCAGGGAATTTTTTCAGAGATTTTGAATATAATTTTAGCTTCTGAGAGTATTGAGAGCGATAGGAAATCATCCTCAACAGCAGGTTTTCTAATCCCTTACAATTTCCTCTCTCTTTGCAAACTGTTGTATTACTTCGACCTTTTACATTTATTCTCGTACTTGATATACCTCATCATTCATTCTATGCATTCCTATTTAGTTTATAGATTCCTATTGCAGAAAACCCCACTTCAGATAGTTTGCAATCACATCTTTACTACTAAATGCCGGCAAAATGTCCGGAGAAAGACCTCCAAATTTCACCTCCAAGCATTACCAAATATCGTAAAAAATTACCTTTTTAAAATTTCAATTTTTCGTATCCCTTTCCCTCCCCTAACATCATTAAAAGCGGCCTACACTTGCGTTTTCAAAACAATTCTGATACATCGCAGGATGGGGCAAATTCTCCCATATATTTTATCCCGCCACTCTTTGTATCTGCGCTTGCTTTGACTGTTACTAAATAGCGGAAATCCAAACGAAATTTTGAATTAAAAACCAATGCAACAAACAAGTTTCCTGCACTGGAAAAGGTGTTCCTTGTCAAACTAAAACACGTGCATGCGCTATTTGTGAGTCACGTTGTTATAGTTGCTTGTTGCTCCTAAATAAAACTAAAAGTTTAAGTTAAAAAAAGTCTCAGGAACGTGAGAGCCTTTTGTTAGTAAGTAATTAAGTGTTTAAAAAACCATTTGAAAGAGACAAAGCTCTCCACAATTGCAACTTATAGACCGTTCTAAACTGATCAGAAAAGATACAAAGATATAAGAATGTTTTCCTGAAGTGTGACAAAACATAATCATACCAATTAGAGTTACTATCCCTTCAAAAACGCAACTTTCTTATTCGGGCATTCTAATTGAGCTAACTCTGTCAAAATTTGTACGTAAACAAGCAAAATAAACATCCTGAAACTATTCTTTAGAACAACGAGTCACGGATACAGTTAATTTGCAATTTCCTCCGGCCACAGATTTCAGGAAAGATGTTAGTTCTCTTCTGATAGCAAGAAAGAGGGAAGAAAACGTAACGGAGAGGAAAGAAAAGTGAAGTTAATCTCTTCCCTCTTGTAAAGGATTCATAAAGCTGAATCCCGAATCCAATGAAAAGTTATTTGTCACTATCTCTAAGTACAAGAAGGTAAGTTTATTCTTTAGTTTGTAAACTTTTCATGTTTAATCAAAACCAACTTTTTAAAAGTAAACTCTTATTTCTATTTGTAAAGTTAATTACACGCTATTAATTTCCTTATTTATTTTAAATAATTCAGAATTATTAGTTTATGAGGTAAAATTTCGATATTAATTTGAGGCTAAAATAGAAAGGCCTTGTTTTTTTATTATTCCTTATCCATTTGTTTTTACTTATTCATGTATTTTAGCCTCAGTTGACTTTGTTCTGTATTAAATGTTTTCAAATTCAAAAAAAAAAATCCCAATTATTAGTTGTTTAGATTTTCTTAAATGTTTCTTTTACTTTAAGGTTCAAGTATTTTATTCTTCAATGAAAGCAATGTCAAATTTCTAGAAAAAAAATCTTCATTTCCGTTAAAATATTTTTTGCTTATATATTTCTAAAATTTTCTTTCCAGTCTGATATTTCAATATATCAGCGACAACTTTCTCACAAATATTTACAATCGTTGTTACATTAATAGATTATTTTTTAAATCGCTTCATATCTTTAACTTCAATCTTTATTTCAGACTGATTTTAAAAATTCTTAATTTATATCTGCTTAAATAGTTGAGAATTTCAATTAGAGCAAAAGTTTTTTTGTTTGTTTGTTTGTTTGTTTGTTTGTTGTTGTGGAGCGCTAGGGCTCCTCGGAACTTTGGCAGGGGTTCCGCAAGACGCTAAATGCTTAATCAAAGCCGAAACATTTTGGTAAACTTTTAATTTTTATAAGCGATAGAATTCTTAAAGACGGTTTGCTTGCAAAAAATAATATAAATAAATATTTTACGAATAAAATAAAGTCAAATTTCGTTTGAAGTCACGTGCTTCAGATATAATAATCGAGACGCATTCGATCACATTTTTATCACCGTTCATTGACTGAGGTAAAGTTGTTTAAGGAAAAAATGTTCAAATTGTATCACCGCATGATTGTGTAAACAAAATCAAGCCCAATATGACAGTGAGATATACAAGATCAAACTAATGTTTAATCAGTTTACTCTGCGCATGTTCTCATACACGCCGGCAAAAAACTTTAATACATTATGTGTAAGTTACCACGTACAAGCATAAGAAGAACTGGACTACAGGCATATATCGACAGACCTTTAGCGAGATCTAGAGATTTAATTTTCGCCCTTCTATGAGCTAGAGGAAGATGCACGGTTATTCAAGCTGATATTGATTCCCCACTGGTAGCCGAAATCAATTTACCGCAGACAGGGCCGCCGCTACCAACGATGGGGCCCGGTACCAATTTTAATGCCGGGCCCCCATGCACCCCCCCCCGCCCCCCAATTGCATATTTTCATGCCATCGTTTCAGCACATTTGCAATTGTAAATAAAATAAAGGAGAAAAAAAAAAATCGGAAAATATTTTTTTTTTAGTTACGAAAGTATGCATCTGAGTTTATTTTCACGGTTTTTTGTATATCACCAGATGATTTTAAAAAGCCGTACATTTTCCTTTTCGCAAGCGTGTTTCATTCATTAGTGTTTGTACTAGCAATTGCTTCATATTGAGAATCGGCAATGGAAAGCGAGATTTTTTTTAAATGAAATTATTGACACTATTACTGGAAAAACATGTTCATAACCTTACGGGCCCCCCAAAGCTCCGGGCCCGGGTACTAGAGGTCCAGTATTCCCCCCCAAACGGCGGCCCTGACCGCAGACTTAACGCATGAAGTGAAGATAAACTTACAGCGTAGGTGTAAGCTGTGAGTTACAAAAATGCGTACATTTGGGTAATTCGCGTCCAAATGTCTCATTAACATTTCATAGGCTTACAACAACTGTTATTGCAGCGATTCTCAACGTGTAGTACGCGGACCATAAGTAGTCGATGATAAATTTTCATATGGTCTGTTAACTGCTCGTGAAAATTACTCTATATCATTTCTTTTATAGTTGTAATTAAATTCATTAAAGAAAGTTTTTAGATTCATCAAATTTCATCTTATATAAATGTTGTGAAAATGTTAGTAATTCTATAATCCACTTATAGTTCTCAAGGATATCAAGTTGCCCTCAGTAGTGAAAATATTGAGAATTAGTGTGTTATTCTATTGAACTGGTTTTAAACTTAATTATTGCATTTCCTATTCAATTAAAAATCATTTCTTTTAGGTTTTTGTTTTTGTTTGCTTGTTTATTTATTTTTATCACTCAATTTTGCAGGATTGAACAATTCAGCACGCAAATAATGCAAATGAAACAATCAGTTTGCTAAATCGTACTGTCACTTTTATACTTATACGAAACTAGTAATTTTTAACACTGCTTACTAAATAAATATTAAAAGACAAAAAAAATTTCAGCAGCTAAATAACTGCATTACATCATTATTATATTTCATTTGCAAGAGAGAATTATTTGTGTGAGATAAATATCGAGATGCGGAAAGTAGTATGATTTTTGGCTGCTTTCATCCAAAATTAAAACGAGCTTTTTCTGTCACATTGCTCTATTTTAACGTAGGGATTTCTTGGGAGCCATAACTCTTGTCGGTAATTTTTCTTTGAAAACTAAAACATTACCCAGATATTTTCCGCAATTAATCCTCCAAAATGTTCAATGCACTTTATAATTCTAATTTTTCTCTTGATGGTGCTGAAAAACGCTTTTGAGGTTCAAGCATTTTTTCTCTCAAAAATCTATACACACAAACTATTAAAAAGACTATTATCATAATTAAAAAGACTATTAAAAAGATTAAACTATTAACGAAATAAACTATTAAAAAGACTATTATCGCTTAATCGTAAAGTAATCCAACTAAACGAGATTTTCATCTATAACTAGACTTATACTTGAAACGGATATCTGCACTTTCTGATCATTAGTCATGGTTTAAGATGAGGATTGGCGAAACAACTAAAGGGAAAGCCCCTCTTAACTTAAACTGTATGTTAATCTCTGTGAAGAAGGAAATAAATGTCAGTATTTTTGAAGTTATTTAGCTAAAGAAGCAAAAACATAACTCAAGCGAAAGACAAAATGCGGAATATATTTTTATAAACCATAATCTGCTTTGCAAATTTTGTTTTATTTCCAAATGAAATGAGAATAAAAAAGTTTTTAAAACATCAACGATTGATTATCTGGTTCTTTGCATTTTTAATGAAAAGGCGTGTTTTCTGCTCTTTTGTAAGTCTACAGTTTTCAAGATTCCAGTGCTCCCAACCATAAGGTTAGTTTAGTCTTTAGTGCAATGATTAATATAACAGGGTATATTACTCGGCCATTCCTTTAAGCCTTATATTTTATATTTTGAAACATTTATTTTTTTACTTATGCTTTTTTTTTTTATTATTTTTGGTTTTAGCAAAAAAAAAAAGTCATTCAGGTGTCAGGGTAAAAGTCAGTGCTGGATAGAGAATTCTCCACGACAAAAGGATCGCTTTTGTCGGATGTCTGTGCATCCATAAACTAACAATTTTTTTGCACTGAAAAGGGCGTTCCTTGTAACGCCGAAACACGTATCTGCAGTATCCTTGCGTATTTGTGTTTAATTAACGTTGGATTTATAATTCACAATCCATGATAAGTTTTTCAAAATTAAAGTTTTAAAAATATAATCGTAGGCCATCTTTGGAGTATTGTTAGGAGCAAGTATGAAAACTCGAAACTCTCCCCCAACAATGTTTCGAGAAATTGAAGCTTAAGAAGTTATTTAAAACTTTAGTAACGTTAGGGGAAAGAATAGGGTGCTGAGGCTCGCCATGGCACTTCAAAGTTCCAAAAGAGCAGTTTTAGGCAATGTTAGTGGAGGAGGAGCCGAGTCTCTTCTCTTCGAAATTTGTCAAAAAAAACTAATTAAAATGCATTCGTACGCCATCTTTCATGACATTAGAAAAAAGAATGGGGTTCCGAACTCTACCCCAGAAAATTTTCAAAATTGAAGCTCAAAAACGCAATGTTGTCTATTTCTGGTAAAGACTGTTGTATGAAGTCCTCGGCCAATTTTTTTTTTCCAAAGACATTGGACTGTTTTGGTTTTCCGTAGTGAAATTTTCTACTTCCTATCCAATATTTTTATTGCTTGAAAAACAGAATAACTTCTCCGTATCCAATAAAATTTTTTAACATTTTGACACAGATAGTATTTTGCACAAATACCTTAAATCCCTTTTATCACTTAATTTAGTTTTAAATATCATGCCGTCTGGATTTCTCGATAAGATTTTGCTTTTGTTTCGTTTTTTACCTTTAAATGTTCAGAATGACTGGTGTAATTTTTCAGTGAAATATTTTAATTCTCTCTGTATTTTAACTTTTGATAAAAGTTTTTTTGCTTTCGGTTTTTACCTTTAAGTATTTAGAACGAATGGCAAGACATTAAATTTAAAATATTTTAATTCTCTCTTTCTTTTTTATTTTCTCTTTTATTTCATGGCCCATGTATTTTTCTCCACTTTGACGTAATTTTTCTGACAGAAATGAAGTTGGATGAAAAAGATTATGTCGGCGGCTCCATGAAGCGCTCATGTGTTATTATCTTTCTTTTTTATGGCTGAGACTTGCAATGCTATGATTTTCAGTATAGTACTGACTCTTCTCCGCCCGCTGGAAAATGTGTGAAGCTTACATTTCGGAGACTTTTATTAGTTAATCTTAATAATAGAGACTATCGGATATTCTTAAATAATATTATAAGATTCTTTTTTTTTTTTTTTTTAATTTTACGAAAACATACTGGCTAACACAGCCATTTTTCTTAGTTTTTATTTGCGAAAATTTTTCTCGTGATGTGTTTGCGCAAAGAAATGAAACTATTTATTGAAAATATACGTTTGGGGGAGGGGAGATAAATTTCGGGATGGGCTGCAACCCTGTCAGCCTGCCTTTTGAGTATGCCACTGAGTGATAGGGCCATTATTCTCTCCTAGGCACAATCTTTTTACCCCCGGTGCACATTGGTTAAGGATGCCAATTTTTCACCATAGTTATGGGTGGAATTTTGACTCTCAACAGGGTGCCATTGGTGTTACTAGCGTTACATCCGTGAAAGATGCCAAAAGCAAACAGTAGTTTTAACAGTGTAGCCAGGGCACGTTTACGCGGATTTTTCTCAATGAATTTTCTGTTTTTTATGTTTCAAGTTAGGAAATTTTGGACGTTATGATCTTATAAAACAGTGAATAAAGTTTTGGAGATTGTGCATTCAGTTTTCGCCCTGTTTAAGTAATTAAGCGTTAAAAAAAAATAACTTTTAGGTCAATTTTAAGCAAACGTGCCCGTACACGGGGCATGTTTACGCAGTCTCACTTACAGAGCGGCATTTTTCATTATTGTGACATTTGACATACAGGTAGTTATCAAAATAATGGAAACACTTTAGATTCATAAGAAAAATCTACCGTTCATCTCAAAATAAGCGATCAATTGTTCTTTAACTTTAGTCATACAAAATATAGACTTCACCGGACACTTCCACATTGAAATTGAATCACTCATGCATTTGGGGGACGACAAAAAGGGGGTTGGAAGAAAAAACGCTTTTTGAACATAACTCTTCGAAAATAGTTTGGAGAAAGCTATAAATTTCAGTAATTAATTAGCATACTATGTATAATTACTGTACAAATTTTTATGAACGTACTACTTATACTTCCGAAGATATGAAAC
>JAXGGA010005263.1:0-79755 GCA_038373865.1 Uloborus plumipes | reverse complement strand
ATGTTGATGTATTATAAGTTTCAGTTGTTTGTATAACTGATTAAAAGAAAAAAATTCATGTTCTTTGCAAAGATAAAAGTAATATATTTAATACTATTATTTATACTAGAGACTAAACTATATTTAAAAGCGTATTTTTAGTTTTTTAAACTATATTTTGATTATTTTTGCTCATATTCCAAGAAAATATAACACACTGACGCAAAATAACATACAAAAAACAATACAAAACTTAACGACTCTTCATTTTCATCCACCAAGCAGCCGTTTCACAATCTGTTCACCATCCACATTTATGTTCTGAAAAATCGCCTCTTAAGAGAATGAATGATACACATGTCTTATTCCTCGGGCACTTGAATGACTGTGACATTTATCAGTGTTTCCGACTCTTTTTGGTTTGCCCGGCCATTGATCGGTCGATTCCCGTCAGGTCGATTCCCATCTTGGAGTTGTTGCATTGACGGGGATAAATGGGGCTTAAAGTAAGTTTTCAGACGATTAGCGCTGTCAATTCTTGGAGATAGAGCTGAATATGAAAATTTCTAATCGTCAGTTCTCTTTTTTTTTTAGCCTACTTCCCCGTTAAAGTTCAAAGAAAGACGAAAAAAGCATGAAAGATGGCATAATGCATCGTAAAAATATCGCTACGTTCAAATAAATAAATAAATAAAACTCAAAAATAAATAAAGTAATTAAATAAATATTGAAAAATTAAAAACATAGGAAAACAGGGTTTTGAGTGGGGAAAATATGTGTCCGTCGGTCTGTCTCCCCCCCCCCCCCCAATAGCCCTAATAACTCTCAGGTGAACATTCCGATTCAAAAAAACTTTTTTTGTTTGAAAGATCTTGGCGAGAACACCTCATTCCCGTATTTGGCATTTTGATTTGAACAATTTTTCGTTCACTTTTTAACTATTCAAAAAACCTACCCCCGCAGTTGTAAATAAAGAAAACACAGTTTGCAATGCTTAGATGCGAGAAAAATGCCAGAAACGAATTCTTGCTTTATTATTTGTCAACGTATTTTTCCAAAGTTTCAAATAGAGTGTTTTAAAGATGTTTTTACATTCCTATCCCACCTTTTTTTTTTACAATAAATAGTCGAGTTTCCTTCAGTGTTGTGCCATTTCTCCGGTTTCCCATATACTTACTTTCTTCGTAAAAGTAGCGGTAAAAAAACACTACGCAAAAAAATGTTGCATACCGTACGATAATATGCTTAGAAAATCGCCCGTCTCGGTTCGGCGGTTACAAATTGCCTCTTCGTCCGAAAGATTTGCCGTCCAATTTATTGCGTTTGGATCTATGAGAGAACAATGTTTAGCGCTCGTGGAAATCAAGTCTGGTTAAATATATATTTTTAACAGGATGTTATTTATTCATATTTCGACATAAAAAATCCTTTATGTAAGAAACTCGACGAAGTTTGTAAGCTAATCATTACATTGCACAGCTAAGGGTGAAAGGCAATTCTTCGTTCTTCGCAGTGAAATTCGAAGATTTTTAAAAAATATTCCTAGACTCTTCTTAATCCTGTTCTTCTTGTTTTTTTTTTTTTTGAAAACTAATAACATTTCCATCTGGATTCAAGCTGTTATCATGCTTCTCATCAGAAAATCTCATCTTTTTTTTTGCTTTCGGTTTACTTTCGTGAAAAATATTTAATAATTGCTCTGAAACGCTGGGCCCCACAGGGTGCGGAATGAAATAAATACTATTCAATTTTTTTTAGTATAGCTGTTGACAAAAGAGGAAAGAGCTCATGGCATGATCTAGCAAGTGGGCTCAGGAATAAATGCAGGTGACTCCACTCCCCTCCAAAGTGGAAAAAAAAGCAATTTACATCACTAATGTATAGCCAAGGGGTACCTAAACTATTTCTATTCGCGCCACCCTTTGAAAAATTTGAATAATTTCTCGTTACATACATCTATATTGATATCATGCGCGGTACCCCTCATTGCTCCCTGTGGCACACTAGGGAGTCGCGATACCAACTTTGATAACTCCTAATATAGGTTATGTATTTCAGGATAGCACTTTAACCCTTTATGCCCCGAAGGGACCCAGAAGTCCCGCATATATTAATTTAGTATTATGAATCCTATATGACTGGAATCATGCTGAAACTTTTACCCCTCTTTGTACTTCGTTGAGAGGCCGACAGATGGTACCCGCAATCGGAAACAGTTTTCTTAGGGGCCCTGAGGCGTAGGGGGTCTTAGACTACTGATTTTCAAAACTTGCTAAATTAATTTGGGACATTAAAAGGGTTAAAAGAACTAACTAGCCTTTTTTCAACCCATTGTCTTATAAGTAAACAACGAAATTTAACCCAGATCCAAAAGCATGCATATTATTCTGACATGCGACTGAGAAAATATTTTCTTCGTGATTTACGCTTCATCAACGTCAATTATTGGTTTCAATCTCAACCTAATGACTGATTTTCACCGAGATTAAAATAATTTGAAATAATTTTTCATAAAAATACAGCACAACAACGTCGCTTTGCTTTTCATTATCATCCTCCTTGATTTATGTCTGAAAACTGTTTCCGCATAAAACCTCAAGAATTATGGAAATTTAATTGTGTCCTCCGGGAACACTTCCGATATCATGTCTAAATTATTCTGCAATATAATGTCAGAAAGAGCAATTAAACGGATCTCCCGATGCATTAATCACTACATGAATTGCTCGACATTTGAATCAATGTCTTTATTTGCATTATTGCACAATATGAATTCGCATAATGTTATTGTGCCTCCCGGACACTGATAGCAGTCCCCCCATCAAACCGGAATTAATTCAATATTAATAGAAAAGAAAGTGATTCAGAATTCAAAATAAAATAATATGCCTTTGTGCGACGAGTTAGAACACAAGATGATGGTGAATATTTACTAATTGACAATCTCTGTAAAACTATCTTTCCTGCCGAGGTTTCGGGTACCACAGAGAATGCACTCGGCAAGCATTTCACCTTCAGTTGCAATTCTTGCTTGAGATTTTTTTAATTTTATTTATTTATTTATTTTTTTTTTTTTCAACTTCAGAACTTTGAAACCCCGGAGATTATTATGAACAAACCTATATTTCTGTGTTTTATACGCACAATAAAATACAAAGGAAATTTATTTTCCTTTTTACTAGAATTATTTTTTAAATTATTGTTCATTCTATTTTATTTTCATGCACTCGTTTTGCATCTTGATTGCTCTAGATGAAGAACGCATTTTTAAAATACCGTTGCTAAAAACATATAAAATTTACAAATTATCATAAGTAGTGGTATAAATAGCGTCCCCGCAGCCCCTGCGGCGAGGGTGGACGCAAGATGTTAGAGAGCACACGATACGAAAAAAAAAGCAAATGAAACTCCTAAGATTCTTCTAGGTGCGTCGGCGGACTTATACAAATCTTGCGGAAAGGGGGAAAGGGCACCTAAGAGTATGTGCGCTACTGCTCAAACGTGTACCAATAAGTTTTTAAACTTTTTGTAACTTTTCATTCCTTTACTTTAAAATATTTCGATTCTATAACATAATTGTAACAATTGTAGATTTTATTTATATTTACATTTTCAACAATACAGTAAACTATCGATTATCCGCGATATAGGGTGACACTGTAACCGCTAATAAGCGAATACTGCGGATAATCGAAAAGTAGGTAAAAAACAACACCGGCGTATGAAATAGCTTAAAAAGAATAAATAACACAGCACATACATTTAACTTATAGCTAAAAAGGACGACATTGAATGTAAAAAATGTCTTGAAAAGCTAAAAGCGAACAAAAACGCACTTTTTTTTTTTTTGCATTCAGTAAGTCGTCACCGTAAAAAGAAAGAAAACAAAGTGGGAAAGACCAGCGGATAATCGGACCGCAGATAATAGGGAGTTTATCCCAATTAAAATTATTCTAGAAACTTATTTATGGAATTTATTAATTCTCGTTAATAGCATCACAAAAGATCGAAAAGTTTATTGAAATTGTATAAGATTAGCTCAAACTACGTCCTTGCAAATACAGTACATAAACTATGTACTGTCTAGTAATATTTACCTAATGCAAACTGGGATTACGAGAAAGTTGCACTTGTGAAGATGTAGTCAAACAATGCTAATGAATGCTTTACACTTCGAATTCGAGACTACATTAAATATGAATATATAATAGGCAACAAAGTTGCATAACATTCCACTCTTGTCGCAGTGCATTCATGGATTGTAATTGCATAGTCATGGGAATACGCGAGAAATGTTAACGCTAATCATATCAACGCTAATTATATGGTTTCATTCGTCTAAAAATATAATTATTTTCACTCTTATTATTGAAATAAATGACCATTTTAATAAGTTGACGAAAAATTGATTTCTTGCAAAAATTTATATTACAAACAAACATTACATTTCGAAAAGTTTTCATGCCAGATCTTGCACTCAAAAATAGATGTTGTTCTTACAGTTTAATACAGCTAATTTTATAGTAACAAACTGTAAGAATTGCTAATTTTACCGTAAGAAACTGTAAAATTGCTGCTTTACAGTGATAAACTAAAACTGCTAATTTTACAGTTTATTACGGAGTATTTTACAGTTTTCAACTGGAACCTCTGTTGCTAGTATTATACTGTTGTTTTTACAGTATAATACAGCTAATGTTGTGGTAATAAACTGTAAAATTGCTGCTTTATAGTAATAAACTGTAATATTGCTCATTTTACAATTTATTACTGTGCGTTTTAGTTTTAAACTGGAACATTTACTGCCAGTATTATACAGTAAAAACAACACTTCATTTTTTGCAGAGTATAAAATAATGTATTTTACATACTATACTTAATTTTCTCTAATGTAGTTTTATATTTCATTCTCTTGAATCAAAAATGCAATTTTTACTGTGTATAGCAATTTGTTTATGTGCCTTGGCTCAATTTAATGTCCGTCCGTGAAATCCGCGCCCAGCACTCGCGAACCATTCCGCTTAAAAAAAGGGCGATGGGTTGTGAGGGGGAACTTTCCGAAGTTTTCAATTTAAAACTTGCATTTGCTTTCCTTTTGACATATTCAACTAAATTAAGTGTTCGAAATTAGCATCGCTCTACAATGTTTGATACGGCTCAAAATGCTTCTTAATTTTCTTCCCCTTATTGTTACCTTACCCATCACGCCTATTTTGGTAAGATCAGAGAAGACCGGATGCATGCGCAAATGCGCCGAACGTTTTACCTAAGAAAATCAGACAGTATTTGTTATTTTCTTTGAATGTGCTTCATTAATTCGGACGGCCTAGACCCTTTATTACTCTGGATCAATGAGGTGTTACTGTAATAAATGAAAAGAAAAAGAAAGGTAGACAAGAAAGAAGGAAAAGGAAAGAAAGAATCCAGTAAAAATTCAAATTTAACTTAAAGCGTAACAAATATATGCTTTCTGTAGTACGTACGAAAAATTTATCGGCAAGTTAAAAATGTATGCTTTGTACCCCATCAACATACAATTTAATTTGCCTGTCGTTTTAATCTCACGGAAAGCTGCAGCAAGAGGATCGCTGAAACATCTACAATTTCGGCAGGGCGCTAAGGGGGGAAAGGGGGCTGGGTCATTCCACGTCAGTTCACCCGGTCATGTAACCCATGTCCTCGGATTTTGATAAAATTTGGTGTACTTAATATGTTTATGGTGGTAAGTAACCATATGAATTCTTTTGCCCATATGAGATCTGGTTTTTGTTTTACAGGCCGTCAAACTTTTCAAAAAATTGCATTTTCCGTCAACCGCTAAGCCTAATCTGCATGTATACGTATCTCTTCAGTAAATTGTGACGGGTGCAGAAATCTTTCAATATTTCTAAAAATTCTCAGATATGTTGCTGAAAGTATGAGGATTTAATAAAAAAATACTTGAAATTTATATAATATAATTTTGTTTGAATAAAATTTGAATAAACTACGACAAGCATTTTTTTTCTTGTGCAAAACATGAGTTTACTTAAGTGGCATTTCACGAAAAGGCGGAGGTCCTATTCAATAATGCAAACATTCGAAATGAGCCTGAAGGTGTGTTCTATCATTGCAAAGAATAAAATTAGTGGTTTTTTTCGTTTTCTCGTTGCTATTGCACAATATACACATTTCAGTATCAAAATTTTTGAAAAAAAGTTCTAGTCGTTTTCTTAACCTAAAACTCACTGAAAAGCAAACATACCTTTATTTTTAAGTGTATTTATAGCCCTATTATGCTACTTAAAAATCATCTTAATCCCTTATTAAGCAGAAAGAAAAGTGAGAAATAATTTATGACTCCCAAATTCAGTTGTTAAGTTCAGCAAAATATCAGTTGTAGAAAAAAGATGTGCAAAACATGAATTTACTTTAGTAGCTTTTTTATGAAGAGGCGGAGGTCATATTCAATAATAGAAGCATTCGAAATAAACCTAAAGGTGTGTTCTATCATTGCAAAGAATAAAATTAGTGGCTTTTTTTCGTTTTCTTGTTGCTATTGCACAATACACAGATTTTAGTACCAACATTTTTGAAAAAAGTTCTAGTCATTTTCCTAACTTAATTTTCAATATTTTATGTGTAAAGTAAGCATAGCTCATGCTTTTGTAGCATAAAAACGTATTATATTTAGTTTTAATGATTTAAAATTGTATTGAATGTGCGAATAAGAGATAGGATAGCACAATGTTTGAAGAAAAAATAATAATGAAAAATATGAGTTTCTGAATATTATCGGATTGTTTGTCTTTGAAGTGTTTGTGTGATCCTGTTTTCAGCAAATTTAAGGAATATACTGTTTGATATTTTAACGCTCGACCTTCCTTGCATTTGCGCATGTATCAGGTCTCTTCTTATTTTATCAAAATATGGGTCATAGTGATAAGAGGAATAAAGAATGTGAATGGGTTTTCTATTTTGGTTTGTTTGTTTTTCATTGGATTCGCTTATCAGGAAGGTTGGTTTGCGCTGATAAATATTAATAGAAGATAATTAAAAAGCTAGAGCCCCGGACAGACATAATTCAATAAAAATAAACTAGAAATTTCAGCATCCAGTGAAGAGCAAATACAGCTTTCGACATTTACTATTGGATTTTAAAAGAAATTTTCAAGTAAGTGACTATGCTGGACTTGAAGCAAGACTGTCTGTTACATAAGAAAGGACTATTATCTTTACTACAGCCAAGACATGGTAAGATGTTAGATGAATTAACTACGTCATACGGTCCGTAACATAGGATTCTGGAAGATGTTACTATTTTCTTCAAAAGGAGATTGAATATGTACAAAATAAGTATTCCGAATATTTCATGATAACATGACTTCAACAAGTACTGTCCGACGTCGGAAATGCAAGTAAGGTCGAGCGTTAAAACATCAAACAGTATATTCCTTAAATTTGCTGAAAACAGGATCACACAAACACTTTAAAGACAAACAATCCGATAATATTCGGAAACTCATATTTTTCATTATTATTTTTTCTTCAAAGATTGTGCTATCCTATCTCTTCTTCGCACATTCAATACAATTATAAATCATTAAAAATAAATATAATACGTTTTTATGCTACAAAAGCATGAGCTATGCTTACTTTACACATAAAATATTGAAAATTAAGCTAGGAAAATGACTAGAACTTTTTTCAAAAATGTTGGTACTAAAATCTGTGTATTGTGCAATAGCAACAAGAAAACGAAAAAAAGCCACTAATTTTATTCTTTGCAATGATAGAACACACCTTTAGGTTTATTTCGAATGCTTCTATTATTGAATATGACCTCCGCCTCTTCATAAAAAGCTACTAAAGTAAATTCATGTTTTGCACATCTTTTTTCTACAACTGATATTTTGCTGAACTTAACAACTGAATTTGGGAGTCATAAATTATTTCTCACTTTTCTTTCTGCTTAATAAGGGATTAAGATGATTTTTAAGTAGCATAATAGGGCTGTAAATACACTTAAAAATAAAGGTATGTTTGCTTTTCAGTGAAATTTAGGTTAAAAAAATGACTAGAACTTTTTTTCAAAAATTTTGGTACTGAAATGTGTATATTGTGCAATAGCAACGAGAAAACGAAAAAAGCCACTAATTTTATTCTTTGCAATGATAGAACACACCTTCAGGTTCATTTTGAATGCTTCCATTATTGAATAGGACCAGCGCCTTTTCGTGAAATACCACTTAAATAAACTCATGTTTTGCATAAGAAAAAATACTTGTCGTAGTTTATTCAAATTTTATTCAAACAAAATTATATTATATAAATTTCAAGTATTTTTTTATTAAATCCTCATACTTTCAGCAACATATCTGAGAATTTTTAGAAATATTGAAAGATTTCTGCACCCGTCACAATTTACTGAAGAGATACGTATACATGCAGATTAGGCTTAGCGGTTGACAGAAAATGCAATTTTTTGAAAAGTTTGACGGCCTGTAAAACAAAAACCAGATCACATATGGGCAAAAGAATTCATATGGTTACTTACCACTATAAAAATATTAAGTACACCAAATTTTATCAAAATCCGAGGACATGGGTTACAAAATCCCGTTTTCCTGGGTGATTTGACATGGATTGACCCGGCTGCTCCTTATATATATAATGTGTGTGTGACATCATTCATGGATCGCTCCGTAAGTGACCGGTGACGCTATCAGTAAAATTTCTTGGTTTGTCAAAATTCCAGTTGACATCTGTGAACTAAACTCTGCACTGCAAAAAATGAACTGTTGTTTTTACAATACAATACTGGCAGCCGAGGTTCTAATTTGAAACTAAAATGCACAGTAATAAACTATAAAACTACCTATTTTAGTTTCTCACTGTAAAGTTAGAAATTTTACAGTTTATTGTCGTAAAATTTAGCTTTATTATACTGTAAAAACAACAGTATAATACTAGCAGCAGAGGTTCCAGCTTAAAACTGTAAAATGCACGGTAATAAACTGTAAAATTAGCAATTTTAGTTCATTACTGAACAATTGGCAATTTTACAGTTTATTACTGAACAATTGGCAATTTTACAGTTCATTACTGTAAAATTAGCAATTTTAAAGTTTATTGCAATAAAATTTGCTGTATCATATTGTAAGAACAACTTTCATTTTTTACAGTATGAACAGTAGAGCTTATTTCAAGTTCATTACTTAACACGTGACCACGATTATGGTTATAATGTTCTTACATTAGAATGGTCACTATATACAGGACAGTGTACCTGTCATCTTGTTCAAACGGTGTCAAATTGGTGGACATCAATCAGAGTTTGACCTGTTTTCGCTGCCAACTCAATTCTCTGACTTGAATTCTATTACTAAACATTTGCGGGAGGAAATCGAGATACCACACTGTAAAAAATGAATGTTGTTTTTACAGCATAATACAGCTAATTTTATTGTAATAAACTGTAAAATTACTAATTCTACAGTAATAAACTGTAAAATTGCTAACTTTACAGTACTAAATTGTAAAACTGCTAATTTTACGGTAATAAACTAAAATTGCTAATGTTACAGTTTGTTACCGTGCATTTTACTTTTAAACTGGAACCTCTGCTGCAAGTATTTTACTGTTGTTTTTACCGTATAACACAGCTAAATTTTACGGCAATAAACTGTAAAACTGCCTACTTTGCAATAAAAAACTATAAAATTGTTAGTTTTAGTTCATTACTGTGCATTTTGCAGTTTTAAATTGGAACCTCGGCTGCCAGAATCACACTGTGACAGCAACAGTTCATGTTTTGCAGTGCATACAAAAGCTTGGAGACACCTAATTTGGCTTAGCTTAGAGCAAAAATTGGATAGAGAGCAAAACTGCCCAAAAAGATATATTTGCAAATGCATACAGCTTTTAAAAGATCGCTACCGATCATATTAAAAATTTTAAAATGTCAAAAAACATTTTTTGAATACAACATGAAAAAGCTCTGGTTGAGATAAATAATCTACAAATTATAAAGACGTATTTCAGTTCAAAATTATTTACACAGCGTAATAATCATTTAAAAGCAATTAAGCAAGAGTTGTATAATACGTATGTTTACTTTGCTCGTTACGAGACGAACTATGAAATGACAATATATTTAAATTGGACGTTAAAGAGAAAAAGGGCAGAGAAAAGAAAGAGTTCGCTGAAGAATTGAACACAATGAAAAATTAAGTAAATACTAAATAAAGAGCAGTTGGAAAATGCTTCAATTGCGAAAATTATTTAAAAGAAATGAGATAAAAATAAAATATGCGACTTATAGAGAAAATGCTGAAAAAGACAAACATCGTTGTTTGAAACGTAGCAATTCATACAGAGAAACAGTTATTGTATATTATTATAACAACATATATTATTTCTCTCTTTTTATTAATCTGTTGATTATATTTGGATTTTAAGTGTTTACGCTTCCGACAGACTATTTAGCTTGTACTTCAATAAACACATTTTGGAAATATCAATTACAAAAAACGGAATAAATAAACAAAAAAGAAGGATAATGAGAATAGGCACTAAGGAATAATGAAGCAATAAGTATATTAGGTGCAATAGTATTTTCCTCATAAAGAATCATATATCCGTACTTCGAGCAAAACCAATTTTCTCTCCCAAGTCATTAATTTCTAACCAAGGTTACCATCATCAGTTAATGCCGAAAATGTTCTCTGTTTTCAATACAAGACAAAGCGCCTAGAGCAAAAGAAACATTGTCTACAAATGAAAAAAAAAACGTTCATGAAAATATGAATGTAAGTACAATGGCTCTCCTGAGTTTGCTATTATCAATTAACTAATTTCGAGTGAATAGTAACAACATATTTTTAATGTATATTTCAAGACTTTTCAATTTTTGCGGATGATCAGACAGGCGTATCTGAATCTCAAACGTACTCAATTTTGTATCAGTTAATTTAAAACTAATTAATAAAAAAAATGTTTAAGTGCTACACGCTCTATCGCGGGTTAATATTGGTCATATATTTGGGCCGCTGGAATTCTTTAAAAATTTACCTGCATTTTTTTTGTGTCCCTCCAGTCACAGACACACCTGTGCTTTTTTATTAGAGGACAAGGAAAAATCTGTCTCTTTATTGGGGTACATATTTCGTCCACATAAGAGATGACGAGGCAGAAGCTGGTATACTGGATCACCACTTTGCAAAGTTACACTGAGCAAACTTCAAATAGCGGTGCACAAGAATAATTCTAAACAGTTTATATAAGAAGCACACCTCAAGATACAAGCATTCCAAACATTCTTGCCCTATATTACGAATTGTTAGCCCCATATTCCCTATAACTTTGTTAGATCATCTAACTTTTGCCTAAAATGTTAAATTTGCATAAAATTGGAAAGAATTGCTGGAGATCCGTTCTAGTGCGCGACAATACAAATTAAATCCCTGAGCGATAATTTATAGGCAAATATGCCTAGTGCACGCCTTTGTGCATGGGACATACTTTCAGAAAAATAAAAATTCTTAGTACATTTCTTCTATATTTTAACCTAAGGTACTGATCTTCCTATTAAAGTCACGTTTCAGCTCTTTATTTTCAATTTGAAGGATTCAGGGGTAAATAGGTTCAGGGGTAAACATGTTCCATGTGACAAAATTGTAAAAATCGAATTATTTGGTGAAAACAATGGTATGTGTACATATAAACAGAAACCTTACATGGTTTACCGCGACACACAGCACTTAATTAATGTACCTACATTGTTTTAAAATCAAAATACTTGCTACATTAAGTTCTCGAACTTCTCACAAGCCATTTACTTTGATTTTAAAAAATGATGGTTACCACTATTCACACCAGTTCCCTTCATTTATCCCCAATGCACCGTTTGTACTTAACAACAGCACAAGTCTGTACAGCACAAACCGAGCATTTCGTCCATGCAATCACTTATGAAAATAATTCCAAAACGTTAATGCTTTGAAAGCAAATGCATGAAGTTGGGACAGTAATCATTAACCCTGCAAAAAACGAACTGTTGTTTTTACAGTATAATACTGGCAGCACAGGTTCCGATTTAAAACTGTAAAAGCACAGTAACAAACAGTAAAAGTAGTTATTTTACAGTTTATTCCTGTAAAGCTAGCAATTTTACAGTTAATTACTGCAAAATTAGCAATTTTACTATTAAATTAGCTGTATTATACTGTAAAAACAGATAATACTGGCAGCAGAAGTTCCAGTTTAAAACTGTAAAATGCACAGTGATAAACTATAAATAACTAGCAATTTATAACTGTAAAAGTTTACTAAAAGATTTAGACTGTATTTTTTACTAAACTATAAAAAAGACGTGTATTTTTTTGCAATTGTGTATCTTCTATATCTAAATCTAAATTATAGATTCGTTTCCCTTTAAAGTGACGTGATCATGCTCGTAATTTCGTTATCGATCCACCGACACCGGCTTGAACTTTTACGGAGTTAATAGCTTCTTAGTGGTGACCTGTCGTATACTAACTCGAACATTTCGTCCCATGCTAACAAGCTTTATTGAAAGTAAGTCCAAAAACGAAAAATACTTTGAGAGAAAATTCATGCATCTGAGTCAACGATTTACGAAGAAATGGTGATTCATTGGGATAAGCGATAAAAAAAAAAAAAATACCTCGAAAGAAACAGGACCAATACTTACTGATGAATCTACCGGCCGCATGGGTACGCATCAATGCCCCACGACCCCCTCCTAACCACAGAGCAAAAATAGTCTCCGCTCCGTTGTCATGCAAGCCCCTGCGTCAACGAAGTCTCGTGCCCGGCACATGTGTGGTTATGAAATTCCGCTGGCATGGCATGGACCGCCAGGGTCCGGCAGATTCGGCCGCGCCCCCAAGCGGTGACTGCCAGAGAGTAATGACCGGAATTCGGATCGCTGGGGTTGACACAGAGGTTTCTATCCGGGAAGCAAAACTTACCGAAGGATGAGTACCTTTCTTTTGGAGAGTTCTTTGTTTCAATCCGTGCGGTATCCGGTGGGCTTGCGATTTGTGTGTGAGTCCGCTTTCGTTCTTTTTTTTTTTTCTAGTGAATGGTCCAAACTAACTGTTTGCAAACGGCTTATAAAAGAACGATGTAGGAAAAATTGGTTGGCTTAAATCCGAAGCCGACCCGTGTTGTTGTGGGTAGTGTTCTTTGGATAGAGGACGGCAAACGGTTTAAAACGGACTAATTTTAAGGGATCCCTTGAGTTTGTATTAAAAAAAAACGAGGTTCGTAGAAGAAAGATTCGTAATAACTTAACTAACCATATCGGTTTGAAGAATATAGAAGATGTTTTCAAGGTAGCTTCGTTTTTTCAGCCAATTTGTCGAAACGACAGATTTGAGTTGCAGGGGAAAAAATAAAAAATAATTGGTGTTTAAAACGAAGGCCATCATTATTTCTTTTGTTGCAGTGTTCTTACGATCAAGACGACAACGGGTTAAAACGAACGGTTATAACGAACGATTAAATCGAGAACGTCGCCTTTGTGTATGTTGTAAGGAAGTGTCACAGTCTAGGAAAAGATTTAAAAGCCTTAACGAATCCATATCGGAATTAAGTAAGAGGAAGGTTCTGTCCGTTCTCTCTTTCGTCATGACTCAATAGAAGAAAAGAGAAAGTCATAAGATTTCTTAATGTGTTTAATTTACCCACGAAATAAGCCCTACTCCACTATTTCCTTCATTACCACAATAAAAGCATTAATTTTCCAAGTTTCCATTACCACGTCCCCTTGCAACTAGATTTCTTTGAATATAAGGCCATTGACATGTAAGTCGAAGCAAGTGTACATTTCTTTTGATAAGTGTGAACTTCTTTTAATGTATATTATTCCTTTTCGTGGAACACACGTTTTTGTGTGCGTCCAATAGTTGTGCTTGAATGCCGCCTTCTTAAAACGCTTGTATTTTTCATAAGAAACGAACTTGATAATCTCTAACTAGCTGCCAGGGCAGCTAGATTAGCTTCCTGCGGCATGTTGATGCATAACGTCCCCCCTCTCTAACTTTTACCTCATTCTGAATTTATATTATTTGATATAATTTAATGTTCATTCGATTTCAAGACATACCACGCACGTGGCCCGGCGTTGCACGGG
This sequence comes from Uloborus plumipes, assembly GCA_038373865.1. NCBI lineage: Eukaryota > Metazoa > Arthropoda > Arachnida > Araneae > Uloboridae > Uloborus > Uloborus plumipes. The sequence continues at coordinate 65,636 of JAXGGA010005263.1, read as the reverse complement.
CACCTCGTGCCCTGAAAGTAGTGAGAAAAAAATTTAAAGAAACTACTCCCCGCCAAGGCGGCTCGCTTACAGGCGCTTCACGCCTTTACTTTTTTCCTACATAAAAAAAATCATTCGAATTATTGAGATGCTTCGCGCCTTCAAGATGGTGAGGAAAGTTTCAGTAAGTTCAGCTCGCTCAAAGGAGAAAAAGCAGACATTGATGCTCAGTTTTTAATATAAGTAGATGGCTCTTCAACAAATGAATGTTTCAAAATATTACAAGTAGCTAGCGATAAAAATACTATGTAAGTCGCCCGCTTATGAGTTTCGTGTTTGATTTAGTTAAGCCTTCATTCAAAATTCGCATTATCATTTTTATTACTGTTTCATGGCACCCACGTTTTGCAATGCAACAATGGCTTTCATATTTAATCATTTATTAGGCTTAATCGCTTTAAATTTGACTACTTATTAATTGATATCTTCGCTAATTAAAATCGTATAATTATATGAATTGAAACTAATGAAGCTTGAAAAATTACCTATCTATCGGTACCTGGCTCGACTTTCAGTTCATTGGCGTTCAGGAGAAAGAAGCGTGACATAGAAAGATAGTTAGAAAGAAAGATAGTTAGAAAGAAAGATAGTTAGAAAGATAGTTAGAAAGATACTCAATTTTTAATATAAGTAGATTATTTATGGATAAAAAAAACAATGAACAATATTATAAATTTAATTAAAATAACTTTGAACATAAGAAAATACAGTTTTAGTGATAAAACTTCTGCGGCAGTGTCTCTTTAAACTCTTAAGTGGAAAGCCTTGTTTCACACATTTAATAGTTAACAATGTTTAAAGGGCGAACACCGCTTTTAGTGACGATTGAGAATATGCATCTTTTAAACCGCATCAAAATTCCAGTATTGGCATTAATTTAAATTTATGTTGCAAGCTTGAATTAGATATCATTTCAGTCATATTTTTGTACACAGCAAAAAATAAACTGCTGTTTTTACAGTATTATACTGGCAGCCGAGGTTCCAATTTAAAACTAAAATGCACAGCAATAACTGCAAAACTAGTTATTTTAGTTTCTTACGGTAAAGTTAGCTATTTCACAGTTTAATGTCGAAAAATGTAGCTGTATTATACTGTAAAAACAATATTATAATACTTGTCTACTACAATATGCAAATACGCCACCGGCAGAGGGCGGAGTAAGTTCACAAGACTACAAAAAACTATAACATTTTTACTCGTAATTCAGATCCGTCAGTTGATCAGTCGGTGAGACATTCGTCTAGTTAACAACGGCAAACGCCGTATCTGTTCCCTTTAAACCAAGCTGGTTTGATTTAGTTTTTGAAATTCTGCATGCAAATATTTGATTTAATATAATATAATCTTTTTATGAACGCAATTAGATTTAATTTGCCTTACTCACTCACTCTACAATCAGCAATACTGGCAGCAGAGGTTCTAGTTAAAAATTGTTAATTTTACAGTTTATCACTATAAAATTAGCTGTATAACACAGTAAAAACAACATTAATTTTTTACAGTGTACAGACATAGTCAAACTTTGTAAGCTAAAAATAAATTGCATCTAATACACCGCCAGCTCGGTCATACCATCTAGAGAGTGCAGTATACAAAAATGAGTGTTTTTACTGCATAATATTGCAGAGAACAAAGTAAGTGAAAAATTAACCTAGAAAAAAATGAGCCTTTAAAGAAAAAAAAATCATAAAGAAAAGCTCACCTAAGCTCCGTATGCTTTCTATAGGATCGCTGTACTGCAGGTGAAACGTTAGCGTGGGCCAATTATTGCCCCATCTGCTAAGAATCTCCATCATAAATGTGTCTCCCGGCACAACATATTCTGAAAATTAAAGAAAAATTACCATGAAAAAAAATATTTGCATAGAAAAAAAAAACATGAAGAAGAAAAACAAAGCAACGATAACCTTGCACTGTTTGGAAAATTTTAGAAAACGCATCCTTGGAGTATCTGTGCAGCTCACAGCAAAAAAACTGCTAAAAAGCTTTTAAAAATCTCCAGAAAATGTAAGCATATTTGGAACATGCTTCAAAAAACCTGCAGAATATTTTGAGAAAAGTAAAAGAGAAAGAAATTGGAGATTTTTAGCAGATTATATTTAAAAAAAAAAAAAGATTTTTTTTCTCTGTCTTCAAAAAATCTGCAGAAGTCTTTAAAAGAACTTCCAAAAACATTTTTTTTAAAAGTTTTCTACAGATTATTTTTAGCTTGGTACAAGTTGTGGATAAAAGATACCATATCTTTATCCCAATAATATTTACAAAATAATTAGTGCATTTTTATTGAAACACAATAAAAAAACATCTTAGTAAGATAATTAATAGTATGGTGGAACGGTGATAGCTTTTCTCCTAAAATATAGTTCTTGAAAATTAAGCAAAAATTATAACAAATGAATTTTTAAAAAATAACGACATGGTTGAGGTTTTTTTAGCATTTCTATGCTTGGAATAATTTTAACCAATCCAGAAAATATCTACTTGTATTTAATTTACAAGCAACCGCCTTTAAGATCTCGATCTGTTATAAAAATTCTAAAATTTGGTGCTCTGATTAAACAAATCGAGATCACTTGCAGACCCCCCCCCCCCCCCCCGTGTACACGTTTTCTGGAGTTCCACGGATACCTCATAGAAGATCTCTGCCTAAAACAACTACACAGCATTCGATTTAAATAGTACCAAATAATTCCAAATTATAGCGAACGAAAATATTCGAAATAAAACATGGAATATCGCCTGCGTTTAATGACAGCTTAAAATTTAAATATCCATCTCTTCACTTCCTACAATAAAATTAAATTCGGGGAACTGTTCAAAGACCGAATACAAATATTCATGGAAGGGAAATTTAACTTCCTACCCAGGAGGGTTTTAGAGCACGTACGTAATTTAAATATGTAACGGTCACTCTTCGCCATCAAAGGGCTAGGTGAAAATTCCTGTTCCGGATAAAGGCTTTGCATGGAACATTTGGAATTACATTTAAAGCTTCCTGATAGAGAGTAGGGTTGTTGGAATTTTACAAATTAATGCTATAGGATGGAACAGAGGTTCCCAAAGTACAGATCTCCGATGACTGCTACCCCCCCCCCCCCCCCCACCGCAAAAGAACAATTTAAATTTAGACGCCATGAAATTTATTTTAACTTTCTAGTGCAATATAAAACACTTTGTTTTTCACGTAGCTACATAAAAAAGTGAAAATTTTCTACCTTTTTTTTTGAGGATAGAAATTTAATGCCAAAATAAACAATAATGTTTCAAAGCAAGTTTTACATTAAAATACGTTGTTCTCTTTTGTGTACTGCAACTTTCAAAACAAATTTACACTATGCACTTTTTGATAAAGATAAATTACCGTAACTATTTCACTTTGTCACACATTCCCCAACTAATTATTTCCAAACCCTTAAGTTGGGCACTTACACCCTTTTACTTCAACGTCCTTCAATATAATTTAATGCAAACAATATTTCCAATCTTACGAATTCATTCCAAATAAATATCATTTTCGTGCCATTCATCCGATGTAAACTTTTATTTCATTTGGAAAGTGGTGAGTTAGCAACACTCTAAGTTAATGCACAATTGAAAAGTAACTTTCATTAATTATAACTATAATAACTACAAACGGAGCTTCAATGTAAAACGACAGAACAAATAGAGTGTTTCCGTAATGTCGGCATTGAAACTCCTTTCGAATTGACAATCGCAAATGAAAACAAATACCGTTCAAAACTTGTGTGTTGAAAGTACTCGTCGATTCAATTAAATAAACATTTCGACAAAACGCTCAAACAGTTGGGGTTCCAGAATATGTGCAGATAAATTTTGAAACAAAATTGTTTTTTAATTTGCTCAATATAACTGGAACGTAACTATTTCATCTTAAAAATATATATAATTGAGACGCAATAATGCACTACTGTATTATAAGCGTGATTAATTTCATTTCTGATATATCAATGAATGCAATTTGATTAAATTAAAGAATAGACAAGGAAGGTGTCAGAGGCATTTTAGGAGTTTTTTTTCTTTTTTCTTTCTTTTTTTTTTTTTTTTGCCGTGCAGTGTTACTATTGCTGTATTTGCGGATCTTTTAAAATAATCTTGTGAATATAAAATCTTACCGACTTTTGTGAATATAAACTCGTCTAAAGTTAAGTGTTTTTGAACTTCAGTATTAAAAATTTACTGATGGAAGGCTTCAAAGGGGGCGATCTCCACAACACCCCTCCCTTGTATCCGGCCTGACTTCAAGTTATCGAGACTCGACTGCAGTTTCTTTTCCTTTTTTTCTTTTTTTTTTTTTTTTTTCGAAATAAATATTCGACACTACTGCAATCGTTTCAAAAACCGCAATTATATGAAATACGCATAAAATTTAACTTAGAAATATACTTTTATCCTACAAAGGTAGCATGAATAGCTTAAACATTATTTTGGGCATTAAATGCAAACCTCTTCTAATAGTCCCTGAAAGTTCAAATGATCATTAAAGCATCTCTGTTATTCATAGAAGAAGTCGCTCTTTTCTTAGCTTATAGCTTCGCAAAGAGAGACAATGTAGTCTCGGAAGATTATAAAAGACTTTCGTAAATTACGGGGAAACTGGATCATTAAATTGAAATTAATCTGCTGCACAAGTAATTAAGTAGAGACTGTGCACATCCCTCATCAAAGAACTTCGATCTACAGCATTGCAGACGATATATTAAATGCAAAAATTAATGATGGAATTAAATGGCCCAGCTAATTACAAGCTTCTGTTAATTAATGTCGCTACTGATTCCGATCCGCCCGAAATACATTGGAGCTTTTTCATGTCTCCGCGAAAATGCAGAGAATTGTAATAACTGGAACAAGTATCATTATAGAGAGTGTTCCACGATTTTAATTAAAACAGCAGCCATTTTAGCACTTTTGCGAGGTCGCTACATTTGGTGATGTCGATGTCGTTAAGAATTTTTCCATTTTTTGAAAAGTGCTAGTTTTAGTTCACAAAATCTTTTTCCTTATTATTTGTATTTACCTTATAAATATACGGTTAATCGGAAAATAAATATTTCAGTGCGAGAATTTTGGAGTCTCAAAATAATCGTTAAAAGTTTTTGTCGCTCCCTTTTTCTGATTTCTATAATTATTGCGTGTTAATGCTTTAATACAATACGATACAGTACTATACACATATAGCGCATGTGCTACATGAGAATTCATGGCGCCTGAGACACTTTATTTATGCGTGATAAAGCATTAACACATTGTGTTTAAGACTGAACATATAGCTCTAGTTGTTGTTGTCTTGTGCCAGCTAAGCTGTCAATTTGAGTTGCGTTACTTCAATTTTCCAACTGTAACGCCATTCGGTATGAAGTTCAACTTCCACGATGCACACATGCCATAGGCACCCGTTTGGCTACCATTCACAGCAAAACAGCACATTTTTTTTTTTTTTTTTTTTTTTGTCGTATGCTAGCCAGGCTGGCAATTTGGGATGCGCTGCTTCACTTGTCCAACTGTACCGTAATTTGGTGTGAAGTCCGACTTCCACAGTACACGCATGCCATAGGTACCCGTTTATAGGGTAGGCAACCTTTCACAACAACACATTCACACACAGAAAGGATAAGGACAGGAGGGAGAAAGTACATTCATGCCCAAGCCGGGACTCGAGCCCGGTACCGCACCATCTGTGGCAGACTGCTCTGACCACTAGACAAGGTGGCCGGCTACAACAACACATTCACACAACACAACACATTCACACATAGAAAAGACATGGACAGGAGAAAGAAAGTATATTCATGACCGAGCCCGGGACCCCAGCATCCCGGTCAGACTTCTCAGACCACTAGACAAGCTGGCCGGCATATTGCTCCGGTGTTCCAAGAGATTATGTGTGTGAAAACGCACCTGTGAGTCCGGCCGTCTGGACGAGAAAGCACATTTCGTCGCTGGGCTCCCGGCAACAATCGATGACATCTTGACATCGAGTGTCGGGGGTGATCGGGACATCGACCCACTTGCCATTGTCTATATGGATTGGCAGAATCACCTGAAGCAGAAAGAAAAAGTAACATTACCAATTAGGAAAGAAGGATTCGTCAACTAAAATCAAGTCAAATGAGAGAAAGCGTAAGGAAAGCATTTAGGTTGTACACTGGCGTGCTAAGCACAAAAGTCGTACCTGCACTTTTTAGCAAAATTGAGTTATTACTCCGCAGCTTTCGCTACGGAGTTGCGTTTCTAGACATATTATATCTGTGCAAGAGAGTCGTTGAAAAAGTCTATGAGATTATCCAAAAGTTTTGAAGTAAATACCAGAGCTAGGATTATATTCATAATAAAATTATCAATATATGCATGCAAATATGCACTAAAAATTCCTAAAATATGCGCTAAAAATTAAAAAATATAAGCTAAAGGAGCTCAGCTCCCGTGTGCTCTTATGTAAATTAAGCCTAGATAACGCTAGAATAATATGGCCACATTTTGAAAAGGCCCTTACCTCAATAATTTAATAAAAATACAAACCAATAATAATAAGAAGAATTTAAATAAATAAATAAGTAAATAACAATCATTAATCAGGATCTCAAAAACGCTCACTCATCCCAAAACTTCTCTTCTTCCTCTCAAACACTTTCACAAAAGTATTGGCTCTCAATCATAAAAACAACCTTCTTAAACTGTTAAAACGGGAAAAATGTATTTTATTGAGAAAAGGTCATTGAGGACGCAATCACGTAGATTTTAAGAATGGCGTGAGGCACCAATATAGTGTGTTTAGCAGGCAAGATAGGAAGAAGGCGCTTCAACTAGCGTACCGCGCCCTGTCAAACAAGCTGTTATCTCTATTATTGAATCAATAGCTCATCGATTGAACCGGGAATAGAATGTGAGCAAAGACTAAACCTGAAATCTTTTACCTAAGTACTACATGGATTCCCCCTTTTTTTTGTTTCATGTACTATTGGACAAATTCTCTATAAAGGGTGACTTAAACACTTTTTTTAACATCTCACCCGTCCATTTATTCACCTTACGGACTGTCCAAATTTTCTATAAAGGATGACTTAAACACTTTTTTTTACCCTCTCACCCGTCCATTCATCGGCCTTATGTCCATAAATGATGACACTTTTTTCAGCACATTTGGCTCATTCCCCTTTGAAACACCCCCACCACTTTTCTTCTTACACGTCACTCTATTATTCATAAATATAGTATTACTAAGTTGTCCCGTAAGTCCGTAAACAGTCGAAGAAGCTAGTCGAGACTTCTTTGAGTTGAAGGCGGCTGAATGCTACTTTGATCAAATCCAAAAGCTTGTAGATCGGTGGCAGAAAATCTTGGGCAATTATGGTCTGAAATTTAAGGAATATTTTTTGAGCAATGACAAATTTCTACATGTTTTCTATTTGAACCACGATAATCGAATGGCTCCTTTTTCCAATTGGCAGTCTGCCAACGTCTTGTGTTTTGGTATTCTATCGGCTCGGACCTGCTTCTTCCCCATGCAGGACATGGTGGCGAAGGAGCACATACACAAACATATCCCTTTCGCAATGTTTTTCGCGTCATTGCCAAAAAAACATAATTTGAATTCGAGATGTCAAAATTCAAATTCATTTTTTTATATTATTTTATATATGTATATATATATATATATATATATATATATATATATATATATATATATATATATATATATATATATATATGTATATATATATATATATATATATATATATATATATATATATATATATATATATATATATATATATATATATATATATATATATATATATATATATTCCCCTTGACAAGTAAAATTTCACTTTTCTGCAAGTGTTAATGAACTTTTGGGATAACCTAGTATTCAAAATAACTTACGTCACATTTCTTGTTACCCACTCCCCTCTCCTGTCACAAACTCAAAGTTTCACAACCCTCTCTCTCATGAAAGAGTAACATCATTTGAGAACAACCCCTTAGACAGCCTCTCTAACAAGTCAACCTTCCCCGTATATTGAAAATTATCAAAGGTAAACATTTCAAAAGCTTAATTTAGAGTATTAAAAGTTTATCACCTCGTACTCCACTGAAGAACCAAACACTGCGCTGTTAAAATCACATTCCAAGCCATTTGATACACACAGAAGATTGGGCACTAAACGCAGCGGACAATACGTTAATACGATAGTACCAGCCAAAGACAATAAATGTTATAAGACCGCCGAGAGGCAAAGCCGTTCAAATCCCAAAAGGACGATTTAATCTCGTTTAAACTCTAAACCTCTCCCAGATAGAACCGGGGAATGTGAAATTGGAATATCGACAATGATCATTCTAACGGTCGTTTAATATTTCATGCGACGGGAATTCGAAACCTACTTTTCTGGATTAAGTGGAATTATTTCTCTATATAGAATGAATTAACTGCAGACGATGAAACATATTAATCACATAACGACTGAATTTACGGCGGTGCCCCAGAAAGAGATGTCCAAAATCGAATGCAATTTTAATTATCGATTTGGCATTCTGACGCTTTGCCCCAGCTCAAGCAAATAGAATTACATTCCCAGTGACAGTTATAACGCGTGATGGTAGAAATGTATGAAAATCGATTTCATATTCGATTGCAGTCGCGTTTTATTTGTTGACTTTGCCGCTGTCACAACAAATCTGGAACAGAAGTCGAAGAATTTTAAAGGTAAATGCTTCAAGTACACTGCTGAAAAGAGCATTTGAATTTTTCACCATACAATTACTCAACACGTCACATAACATAAAGTGTTACATTAATTTCTCAAAGCTGGGAGGGGTGGGGTCAATTGACACCCCCCTGCTCCCATAAATGATGAGCCTTAGTAGGGAAAGAGAAAAGGGGGTAATAGATTGCGTCTCAAAATTTAAGGAGGGGGGGGTGAGGATTTCTGATTTTGCTTTGGCAATGATGGATTTACCATGTCGTATCTTTTACAATTGCTAGGAATCCCCACACGTTCATAGGGGTCCGAAAGGAGATTAAAAAATTCACATAATAAATGTTAGGTGTAGTTCTGTGATAGGCAAAGGGTCTCCAAAAATGTACTCTGCGACTGGTCCCCAAACGTGTATATTCACCCCTGCGTGTAGGAGGTACAAATTGAAATCAAAGAAGTCGTCTTTGTACATTACACTACAGAAGAGTTGATCTACTATATAACAGTTTTCAAAAGAGAAACGCTCTTTGAGCTCCTTCAAAAAAAAAAAAAAAAGTAAGAAAAAAAAAACACACACACACAAAAACAAGATCAAATATCCTCAAAAATTACCCCCCACCCCCCGAAATTTTAAGGTGCCCCCTCCCATCCTCTCTCCTAGGCTCTTAGGCACTACTAAGACCCGGCATTTTGGGGACAGGGGTATCAATCGCCGCCCACTCCCCCCGTCCCTCCCGGCTTTGAGAAGTTAATGTATTTCTATATAGGAGTGGATTTCGTTGTTTCTCCCCCAAAATTTAGAGTGAATATCACTGTTTCCTCCTTCCACCGTGGAAAAATTTGAATTACAGAACTAGCCCATCTCTGAACAAATCATAAAAAATAGCCCGTGATTTCAATACTCAAATTTACTACTAGTTACTCAAACATTAAATTTCACGTTTCTTGTAAGTATCATAGATTAAATTAAATCAACATTTAAAATAATCTTCAAAGAGAATAAATTCCCCTCACACAGATGGCCTATAGTTGCTTTTAAACCAAGCAGCGTCAACACTAAACGGTAATAAATTACGTCTTTTCAGCGTATCAAAAGGCAGTTACCACGCTAAACATCGTCACATCCAATCAGCGACCACCGTCACTAGAGGTGCACCTTATCAGAGCTAGTTTTCATCTCGGGTGATGAGGTTCGGAAGGATCTAAGTTTAAAGGAAGCGAAGAGAGAGAGAGAAAGAGAGAGGATATCGCTGGGGTAATTGCAGTACTTCCTGAAGATTCGCATTTTGCGATTTCCCTGGCCACATACTTTCTCTATGCTGACGATGGAAATTCGTTTACGAGACAGAAAGGTCGTTACTGAAACCAGCTAAAACGGTTTCATTAGAATGGATTTATAGAAGAGATCTTCACTGTATTTGTAACTTCACACTTGAGGTTTTCGATAGAAAGGCACAGATTTAATCGTATGTTTTCCTTTGATCACATACTGGGAGAATATTTTGTTAATCAGGAAATCCACTTTGCATACAATTTATCGATAAGCCTGCAAGTAAAACATTCCTAGTTAGATATCTATCTTATTTTAGAGTTCAGATTTTTAGTTTTGTTTGATCATAACGAAGGGTGAAAACGACCAGTCAATGAACAGTTCGTACTTTTTATAAATTAAATTTCAATTTTTTGAGCAATCCTAAATTGCTTATTGTTTTACCTTGGCCATAGTTAGGTCCTGTAATTTCATCTTATTTCATTTAATTTTTCGGTACTAATATATCTCTTCTAGCACTTTGATTGAAAGAATGTTTTAACATTCATTGTCTGCTTCCAACGAAGTCTTTAAAATATAAAATAATGTTTGTTATGATATTTGAAAAGTTAAACTGAAATTTGCGCAAATTAAAACTTTTCAAAACATATAGTATAAACAAAAACCTGACTGTAATCCTTGATTGCGAAATCTTTTGATCTGTTTGAAACGTAGTTTTTTTTTTCCTCACCAGAGAACCGCACGGCAAATGTAATAATAAACAAGAAGTTCTGTCAAGAACTAAACGAGCCTACATTCCCGTACATCGACATCGGCATTGTAACACCTGATCAATATTCTCTTGAATATCTGAAACTGAAAATTATGTCAAACATACCTTTATAGCACTTAAAGCTAATTCCTAAAAGCAAAATATCATCAGATACCTCTCATCAGATGAAATGGACACGGAAAAATTAAATAAACGAGTAAATAAAGTTTTTTCGCACCTTTTAAAGAATGTAACTGTTACAGTTCTTCTGTAGAAAAGTTCTACAATCGTTTTCAAAAGAAAAAAAATTAATAAATAAAATAAAAGAACATCAAAACACATTTTATCAAAGAAAGAAAAAAACCCTCGTTCGTTAATAAAATGTCTCGAATTTTATTTTTAATCCGTTGCCAGTTGTTAAATATAAATAAAGAAAATGCTCTCGTGAATGAAAAATTTTTGTGAACAAAAAAAATCATCTGCCAAAAAAAAAAAATACTAATAATAATAATAAATTAAACAAAAAAAATAAATAAATAAACAAAAAATTGTCTGCCCAGTCAGTCATCTTTTTTCTGAGCCTGCATTTCCGCCATGTTTGCGGAGTCGGAGTTGGAATCAGAGTCCTCACAGAAGATTTTTCAGAAAAGTACTTTACATATTTTTTATCAAAACCATTTTCTTATAAAGTTAGTTTGAAGGAAATCCGCCTTTAAGTTCAGAATCAACATTCAATTTAAATTTCCCAGTAGGAGCTCATGTTAATTTTTCTGAACGGTTCATCATTGAACGAAAAATGGTTCAAATTGAAAAGTGAAATATGGGAATGAGTCTCTCCGAGATCTTTCGAACAAAAAAAGTTTATTCAATTCGGACGGTTCACTTAAAAGTTATTAGGTGGGGAAAGGTTGCTTAAACGGTTCAATGTTGAACCAAAAATGTTCAAATTTAAAATTTAAATACGGTAATAAAGTATCCTTGCCGAGATGCTTCGAACAAAAAAAAGTTTGTTTAAATCGGACTGTTCACTCAAAAGTTATTAAGGGTGACAGCTTGTTTGAACGGTTCAATGTTGAACGAAAAATTGTTCAAATCGAAAATGTAAATACGGGAATGAAGTATCCTTGAAAAGATCCTTCGAACAAAAAAAAGTTTGTTCAAATCGGACTGTTAACTAAAAAGTTAGTATCGCGGGACAGGTTGTTTGAACGGCTCAAAGTTGAACCAAAAATTGTTCAAATCGAAAAATCAAATATGGGAATGAGCTGTACTCGCCGAGATCTTTCCAACAAAAAAAAGTTTGTCAAAATCGGAATGTTCATTCAAAAGTTTTTAGGGGGGGGGGGGGACAGACAGACCGACCGACCGACCGACACACAAATTCCCCATCTCAATACACTACTTTCAAATTTTTACTTTTTTTTTTTAATTTTTTTTTTTCTTTTTGACTTTGTTTTGGACTTGGCGATATTTTTTGAACTTTGCGACATTTTTTGGACTTGGCGATATTTTTTAGATGCATTAAGCCACTTTTAATACTTTTTTCGTCTCTTTTTTTTTAAGGGAAAGTAGGCTAAAAAGGAAAGAAGTACCAATCGAAAGAGCATATTGGCACTTCCCCGCAAATTAAGTTCTCAAGCAAATGATCTGAATTATTTTCTGACAAGTTAACCGGTTTTGTACATGATATTGATAGAGAACTAAGACACAATGCACAAATTTAAGACTAAAAACGCAAATTCATATTTAGATTGAAAGAAAAGACGAAATGTTTCTTTCCAACCAAAAAATATGAATTCGATTGCAGTCGTAAATGACAAAGAATTCATTCCAGCAGCTCTATTTCAAACTTTTCCAGAGATTTAAAAAAAGTTTTATTATTCTTGTTGAGCCAAGTAAAATGTAATTTAAAGTTATCTCTTGAGCGATAGGAGATGGTTTATATGAAAAAAGTAACTTTTCCAACCATTGGGAATATTTACTATGGAAAAAGTAACTATCTTACAGACAGCCTGAAACGATTTCCGCCATTAATCATTCGGACAATGTCTGTCAAAATAGTTATTTTTTTCATGACATTAGTGTGGTATCGGGAAAATATTTGCTATGACATAAGAGTAGAATAAACGTATGTAATAAAGCATGAAAATAGGAAAAGGAAGCCATAGGAATTTTGAATTCAATTTATATCCAGTAAGAAAATTGAACTTTTGCTAAGAAAACAATAAGCAATCGTTGAAAAATAGTAAAACCATTTTCAACGCTTAAATTTTGTTTATGAGTCACGTGTTTTTTTTTTTTTTTTTTTCAAAAAAACTCTCTATTATAATTTGTGTATAAAAATTTGTGTTCCAAGGGAGGGGCGATTTTTTTTACTTGCCCCCTTTTTTTACTACATATCCTGGTGAACACATGTTTATTACAGATGTTTCGGTCTTCAATTTCGAAAAAATTCCAGGTCAGAGCCCTCAATCCCAGCCACTTCTTATAGTATCATCGAAGACCATCTAAAATTGACTTTTATTGAACTTCAAAATCGACAAACTGCTGGAGAAGAGTCTCAATGGAGCCGCCCTTGGTAATACACAGTATTTGAGTAATTCATGTAGGGCTGTTTTTGGATATTTTGACCGCTTCGTGTAGTGCCGTGCTCAGGGCTCGATAACGCTATTATACGGCCCTAGGCCAAATACTTTCTTGGGGCCTCCTATACTCATTCTTTGCAATGTTAGGCTTTGGATAAAACAATTTTAGCCATTGACTACAGCAATTTAGCCATTTGGGAGCTCCTAAATTGTGGAAGGGGGCCCTAGGCAACGGCTTTGTAAAAGCACTTGACTTGTTTGATTTGAAAAAAAACAAACTTTTTTTTTTAATTTCTTTTTCGATTTGTTTTTCTTTTAAGTTCATCTGTCACGTATGGGACACACCTTCAGTCCTCAGCTTTACAGTTCGTGATTCCTGGCAAATATCCTCCGAATCTATTGTTGCAAATTTATTAAGTATGCTTAGCTTTTCTACTGATTACTAGTTTAGTATTAATTTCAACAAGAAACAAATAGTGGTCCATTCCACAGAAAATGAGACATTTTCTCCCACAAGTGACAGCACACTATTTCGGTAAAAAGTAACATTTAAAAAATATAATGACCACAAAACATTTGCCTAAAAAACCACGCATACACGTGTGAGTGTGATTTCTTAGGCAAACAATGTTTACTCGTTATACTTCTGGAAATTAAAAACAGATGTGTCACGTGAGTTACAAAATGTTTGCTTTTCGTGGAATTACCCTGGGCTTCATTATGCAGTATGCGTTAGTGTGTTTAGTATTCGATTTTCATTCGCATTAGTGTGTTGATGGCATTTTAAGCACAATACAAAACAAAATTACGACTATTTCTTTAAATAAGTCGCTGTAATAAAAAGATTAACGAAATAAATTGAATCATCATAACGCTTACAACATGAAAATATCCTATCCTATAAGCTAATAAAACACACAACAAATTTTCATCCGACTACAAATCTAATGAAACGCAGCATTATTTAATCCAAACTAAATGTTCCAATCCTCTTTCAAATTCGGTGAAATATTGTTATCCTTTGTTATCTCTCTCCGCTTTAAGAAAGTATTAGATAAAGTTATAAGCTACAAGCACATTCTTAGGCCGTTCCAGCAAGAATACAGTTATCACAAATATTCCAATTTAAATAAATCCTGAACACCGCGGACATTTTTAATAACTCCAACTTTCACTATTGGAACCTAAATACATAAGCAGCACAACTTCCTCCATCTCAATCATTTATTTCAGAGTTCAATAGTTTTCTAATAACAGCGCGCGCACAAGAGGCAAGCTTTAAATAATTAATGATAACCAGATAATGAATTATAATAAGGAAAATTTACATGGGATTCCCAATGCTTATTAATCTCTGGAAATCGTTTAATTTTATATAGCGAGTGCCTAATGGTTTCAGCGTACTTATTTGGACTTGCAATTCATGGCGCGCTTGCGTGACGGAATTGCAGAATTGAACGGGAAGCATTCAGATGAGTACAAAATTGGTACTCGCATACCGCGTAAAAAATGAATGATATTTAATGACATTGCATGAAAAATGAAATGATTATTGCTCACAGCACTTTAATCAAGGACGTATTTAAAACAAATGTATTGGTTCTATGGTTGCCCATTTACCGGTTTGTGGAGTCAGTAGTTCGATACAAAGCTGAAGAACAGAAGTCCTAATACATACTGTTTGATTTTTCTTAGGTAAAACCTTCCTCGTATTTACGCATGCGTCAGGTCTTCTCCGATCTTACCAAAATAGGGATGATAGGTAAAATATCAATAAGGGGAAGAATAATAAGAAGCAATTTGAGCCGTATCAAACAACGTAGAATGATGCTCATTTCAAATACATAGTTTAGTTGAATATGTCAAAAGGATAGCAAAAATGCAAGTTTTAAATTGAAAACTTCGGAAAGTTCCCACTCATAACCCACACCTTTTTTTTTTTTTTAATAGTAGAATAGTTCGCGAGTGCTAGGCGCGGCTTTCAAGAACGGGTAGTATCAAATCAGAAAACGGAGTTGAATAAATACAAATTAAAAATATCAGACCGAAAGAAACACACAGGTTGATCCAAAACTGAAGAACGGAAGTCTTAATACATATGAAATGACAAAGCGGAGTTGTATAAATACAAAATTAAAAATATTAGAACGAAAGTCATATATGCAGATTGCACAAAAATTACTGCCAGCCATCTTGTGTAGAGGTCAGAGAAGTATGACCCGGATGAGGAGGTTTCGGGTTCCAGTCCCGGCTCGGGCATGGATATAAAGCCTCTCTAATGTCCTTGTCCTTTCCTTGTTTGAATGTGTTCAGGCTTGGATTCATATGGAGGGTTATGGAGGTCATGATCCCTCCCTGAATAGACCACATATAGCCTAAAACTGCATTTTTGCCACTTATATTTCGAAAAAAATCACCGAATACCCGTTTTCGTACAAAAAAAGCACTTTGACCTCTGCCTTTCCAAAACTGACCCCCTCTTGAATCAGAAGCTGGATCCGCCCTTGGACGTGTCTTTATGCTGCGAATGGTTGCCTACCCTATCCTATAAACGGGTCCCTATGGCATGTGTGTGCTGTGGAAGTCGGACTTCACTTTAAATTACGGTACAGATGGAAAAGTGAAGCAACGCCCCCTAAATTGCCAGTCTAGCAGGCACAAGACAACAATAACAATAAAAATGACTAACCCAAGAACACGAATGGTAAGGTTCTAACTACAAAATATTAATATCAAATTCTTCAGCAGGACTGCATTACGGATGCGTGACGTTAGGCCTAACGAAATTGCCATTTCTTCATAAAAACTCATTTATGTCGATAAGCACCATATGAAAACTACAGAGCCCAAAATATTCAACGAAAACTCCTTTTCCAAACTGTCATTCATTTAATTTTCAAAAAAAAAAAGTTTTTTATTCATCGTTCGTTTCAAAATAGTCCCTCTCTTTGCTTCAGTTCCCAACACGAATTGTGTGATAATGGAAATAAGTAGGAATCGAAAGAGCATTATTGCGACATTTTTTGACACAATAATTTTTGCTCTCTTACCCCTCTCGAGAAAAAAGACCTTTAAAATCTATCGGAAGTTTGATAAAAGCAAGAAATTTAAAGACTTGGGGAGAAATTGAAACTACTACTCTATTTTATTGTCTACATATGTCAAGACCTCCTTTTGCAAAGCGTGCAGGAGATTAAAGGCGACATCGCCTAAGCGCTCCCTAACGAATCCCATTGTCATTGTATCTCTCACCACTCGCAAAACTCGTTATGTTTGGCGACTTTTCGAAAAATGTCGGAAGGCTTTCGGCCTCACATTTCGATAACGGGGGCAGGAGGGCAAATAATTTATATACCCAGAGCCATGTTCTACTATGCTCTTTCGATTGCTACTTGTTCATAATTTTCTTCCTCATTTCCCTATAGTATGATTTCCTAGTTGGTACATTTCAAGGAAAAACAAAGTAATGTTTTCCAAATTTGAAACGTTTCTAAACAAAAGAAAAATAAGCTGATAAAAATAAAGCGAACTATAGTTCCCAGCTCAGTGTCCGAATTTTGAGGGAAATTAATTACTTCAAGTTTAATATATAAAGCAGGTAAAACCTACACATTTAGTAACCTTTTTTTTCGGGGGGGGGGGGTAATTTTCGGGTAATGCATTGATTTAAAATCGAACCCAACAGACTATCTTTTAACTCAATTTATGATCATTATTCCCTGTGGCTCTTCATATTAAAAAGTCTGCAATGTAAACGAAACTAATGTTATGGGTAAACTAATGGATGGGTAACTACGTCACCCATCCATCAATATTGTCTGAAAAAATTTGATAAACCCTGGTGGACTCTTAAAATTTTCATAATAATTAGTTTTTGTTTATTCAATAACAGACGAGGCAAACTTTAAAAAAAAATACTATTACATCAAAATAAATAACAAAAATTTACTAATTACATTTCTTCATACACAAAAACTGATAAAATGAAATAGAAACTCAGAGTGAAAAAAATGTGCTATAAAAGCCACAAAATGATAAAAATGTGGATAAAAAAACTAAAGCAAAGAAAAAGTTCGCCTTGTTGGAAATTTTCCAGCTGTTTGCATACATTGTTCTAAAGCTTAAAAGATTAGGAAATATAACGGAGTGCAAGCTTTTGTAGAGAAAGAGAATAATCTCCTTTTTACATGTCGAAATGAGATTAGATACATTATTACTAACGGACCAAGTTGAAAACGAAAATTTTAAGAATATATTTTTTTTTTATTCTGCCTCTGCAAATAAAAATGCATTACGTTGAGAAACTTTTTTTTTTTTTTTGGGGGGGGGATATTCCTTCTAATCGCAGAATTTAATTATTTTACTTGCTTTATTCTTCGTTTATAATAAGAATTTTCACAAATGATCGAAATAAGTTAAGATGCAAAAAATAATAAATAAAATAATGGATAAAGTTAACGAACACAACGGGATTTTTTTTTTTTTTTTTGAATACCTGCGTGCGTAAATGTAGTAAGATAATGAAGGAAAATAAAACTTGATTAAAAAAAAATGATTATTCCAAAAGCTTTCTCTCGCGATTTACGGTTAACGATAAATTGTCACGAAGGTATGGTTATATTATTTTGTCTCTTCACTTAATTTGATAAGGAGTGGGTTAGCATAAGTACATACAAAACATTGTAGCATTTTGTTATTTACTTGCAATTTGGAAAACTAATAGAACTTGGAAATATCTTTGTTACAACTATGTACGGATGAATGTTTGTTCATGGGGTGTGTGTTTGTTCCTTCTGCAAATCCACAATTTTCGTCAGATCTTAAACAAATTTTACACACAGGATGCTTGACACTGAAATTCACGTAGGGGCAGGGCCAGTCCTAGGTTTGGACCCCCTGTTTAAACGAAATAGATTTTCCGTCCCGATTTAATTTATCCGGACTGAAAATCTACTTCGTTTAAACAGGAATTTCGTTGCAACGAAATTCAAGCGACTTTATGGAAATTGAATCACGACTAAGCATTAATTTCGTTAACACAGGAATTTCTTTGCAATAGTATTCAAGCAATATAATGTAAATTAAATCAGTACTAAAAATTTACTTCGTTAACATGGGAATTTCGTTGTAATGGAATTCAAGCAATGTAATGAAAATTAATTCAGAACTGAAAATTTACTTCGTTTTAACGGAAAATTCGTTGTAATGGACTTAAAACAATATAATAGAAATTAAAATCTGGACTGAAAATTCATTTCGTTAAAACGGATATTTTGTTCTATTGGTATTAGTTGTAATGGGATTTTATTAGTTGAGGTCTAACACTCGTTTTAAGAAAGTTAGTGAAAGTTGCAACGAACAGTTAATGTAATGAAATAACACTGATCTTCAGAAACATTTGTTTAATATGCGTTTATGAGTTAATACGACGTCTTTTATGAGTTAATACGATTCCACAGTGATCTATAAGAAATCATTTTGAAAATTTTTGCTGCCCGTTATTTTTTTGTCTAAAGCTTAAAAATAAAAATTTCTCAGCAATATAAATTTCGAACGGAGCGAGCTCGAAAATATTGACCTGCTTTTCCCAGCGAAGAGAAAAATAAAATCTCAAGTAGAAAACTTATTTCCAGAAGTTTAATTGGAAATGTTTGTTTTCCTGGTAGTGAACAAAAATAAAGAGGGGGGGGGGGATAAAATAAAACAGTGGCAGTTTTCTCCAGAAACTGACTGAATAATTAAATACAGCTGTGCAACATGCCTTTTGGACTATACACGGAGCAGGCTAAGGGACTTAAGAACCTCCGATAGAGCAAGAAGGATTCAGAAAGGGACGTGACCCCTTTAATCAGACAAAAAAAAAACTGAAATTACGTTTTTTGGCCTTTAAATTTGGAAATTTTACAAAATGGTTGCAAAAACTCGGAATTTTTTTGGAAATTTTACAAAATACTCCTCTTGAAATGAAATTTATGCAGCACTGTGGTGTCAACCTTTTTCTTTAAAAAATGACATAACTAAATAAAATGTAACAGCTTTCTTCATTCAATGCTTTTTCTTTTAGCATGGGGGCTGTATCTTTTATTATTTACAAATTTAAACAGAATTTACAGTTCGATACACAAGATAAAGATAAAGCACTGAGATTAGGAAAGAGCACTATTTTTTTCTTCTCTGAAATATTATAAATTCAGCACATAATTAAAATAAAAACGGAAAATGAAACTTTATTTACACGAAACTTAAATACAAAAAAAAAAAAATAATAACAATAAATATAATAATAACTAGCTGCCAGGGCAGCTAGATTAGCTTCCTGAGGCATGTTGATTCGTAATGTCCCCCCGCCACCCAACTATTACCTCATTCTGATGTGATATTATTAGATATAATTCAATTTTCATAAGATTTTAAGACATACTACGTACGTGGCCCACCAATGCGCAAGCAGCTAGCTGCGTGGCCCGGCGTTGCACGGGCGCTTCTCGCCTTTAAAGTAAAAGAATGTTTCAAGAAACTACTCCCCGCCAAGGCGGCTCGCTAACAGGCGCTTCAGGCCTTCACTTTTTTCCTGCATCAAAAAAATCATTCGAATTAATGAGATGCTTCGCGCCTTTAAAATGGTGAGGAAAGCTACAGCAAGTTCTGCTCGCTCAAGGGAAAGAAGCTGATATAGATACTCAGTTTTTAATATAAGTAGATGGCTTTTCAACAAATGAATGTTTCAAAATATTACAAGTAGCTAGCGATAAAAATACTATGTAAGTCGCCCGCTTATGAGTTTCGTGTTTGATTTAGTTAAGCCTTCATTCAAAATTCTCATTATCATTTTTATTACTGTTTCATAGCAACCACGTTTTTGCAATGCAACAATGGATTTCATATTTAATCATTTATTAGGCTTAATCGCTTTAAATTTGACTACTTATTAATTGATATCTTCGCTAATTAAAATCGTATAATTATATAAATTGAAACTAATGAAGCCTGAAAAATTACCTATCTATCGGTACCTGGTTCGACTTTCAGTTCATTGGCGTTCAGGAGAAAGACGCGTGACATAGAAAGATAGTTAGAAAGATAGTTAGAAAGAAAGTTAGAAAGATACTCAGTTTTTAATATAAGTAGATAATAATAAAATCTGAGGGAGAGTCTATTGAAGTTTCATCGATTTTTCCTCTCACGACTGTAACATGCTTAACTACAAGAGTTCAATACTAATAAAACCAGTGGTTGGAAAAACTACATTTCTTTTGTAGCGAACTACAACTACAACTACTTTGTTATAAATGTAGTTAACTACAGCTACAACTACTTTTTTTAATGTAGCGACTACAAACTACTTTTGAAATGTAGTCGCTACTTCGCTACTTTTTAAAAAATAAATTAATAAAAAGCATACACCGGTTGAGGATTGACTGAAAAAATTAGAAAAGTGGTTTACATTAATAAACTAGCTCATTTGAATATGGAATAGAACTAGCCTTTGAATTTATTTATTACTTTTCCTTTTTTTTTTTTTTTTTGCTAAAATTTGTCCTTTTTAGATTTTTTTTTCTACAATTTTCGCCACAAGAAAGGATTCAAAAGTTTAAGGATTGAAAGAATTCAACCTTCAATTTTTTAAAAAATTTCTTGTCAGGGAATATTTAGGAACATGAAAATTATTTGAAGGAATATAAAAATTATGATGCCAAACAAACCAATGATATCAATAATGATAGAAACAATTTTAAACATTGTAAAAAACCATGAACTAAAAACATAACTTACCGGGATCATCACGAGGTAACGTTAGTGGCGACATCTGGTGGGCAAATATGCCACATCCTGCAAAAATAATGAAAGTTTAATAAATTAATAAACATTTTGAATGTAAAAAATGGTCACTTTGCGACAGAATTGTTTTTGCGTAATTAACTTGATTACTTGCATTTTTTTTTAAATTAAATAGATTCATTGATTGATTTAATAAATTGAAGGTTGAAGGCAATTTTCTCGACATACGGAAAGCTATTTTTTTTCATTCAAACACTAATGATTTTTTTTTCTTTTTTAATTTTGATACTACGTTTAAAATTATTTTTGCTAGTATTATTATTTTTTCTGTGTCTATAAAACAATAAAATATCTATCGTTCAAAAAAGAAGCGACCGGACACAGAAAAATTTCGAGATGCGTCATACGGGTTGAAATATGTCAGCAGGACAGCATGGGTTCCTATTTCCTCAAAAAAGATTTCGCATCTTCTACCTACAACAGAGCCTGCAATACCCCCGACAAGAAAAAACCCTAGCCCCTACCCAAAAAATAGGGAAAATACCCCTAAAAGCACCCCTCTAAAAATTCGAATACACTCGAAAATGCAAATTAACAGAAAATATTCTACATGAAATTTCCAGACACAAATAAAACTAAGTTTTCCAGCGTTTGCACTGCAAATTTCATGAAACTATTATACACAAAACTTTTTTTGTATAGAATAGTTTTTCTTTTTTTTTACTTTCTTCTTTTTATTATTATTATTATTATTATTATTTTATTTTTTATTTTTCCATAAGTTCATTTCAGTTGCACATTGAACAATTTAAATTTCGGCAAAAAAGGTAGAACACATTTTCATATTGAAAATTGAAAGATAAAGATAAACAGCAATAATTAACAGTTAAATCGAGTGAATACATTTGTTTGGAGAATCTCACATAATTTAATAAAAGTAATATTTTGTTTTTCCCTTTAAGAAAAATAAATAAATAAATAAACGCCACCAAATGATTTATTTGTTAGAAAATAAGAAGGCAGGAAGCCGAGCAATTACTAAAAACACACTGAAAGAAACACCAAACATATGAGCTCTATTTTGAAAATTCAGCAAACGACCTAGTTGATGAGTAAACGAGCAATCAGATATTATTAGACACAAAACTCATTTTAGTCAGGACTTTAAAATATCAACACTATAGAGTAAGAGAACTCATGACTAGAAAGATAAGTCGAACTCAGAAAACGGTGAATTGTAAAGGAAAATTATGATTATTTACATTCAGTGGCGGCGATTCGGGGAGGGGGAGCGGGCGACTTCCCCCTCACTATTTTCGCCATCAAAGCATAAGCGTTTTTAAGATTTTAATTTCGCAGAAATTTCCAGAGAGATCCGCCGAAATCTAAAGTTACCAAAGATAAAGCTCAAAGCTACAATTTTAAGGCTTCAATTTCGAATTTTTTTCTCCAATGCACCTTCTTTCCCCTATCTTCAGAGATGGCTTAAAATTACGTTATAAAGATTCCAGTTTATGAATTAGTATCTTTCTTGGGAAGAAAACCCCTTTACCCTTACATCAATAAAGATTGTATAAAATTGCGTTTTTAAAACTTCAACTTGGAAAAAATCCGGCGTAGTCAACTGAATCGTCTTCTGAAATCACTAAGGAAGTCTTTAAATAAGTTTTTAGGACTTCATCAACTCAAAAAATATGGGGAAGACCTCCAAATTCCTCTCACCCTCTATACTCACCTAAAAATAGCCTGAAATAACTTTTTCCGATATAGTCCAGGATCTGACAGCACTTCTGTAGGAATGTTTGAGTACGGAGATTTTTTTTTCAAAAATGTTTAGTAGGTGCCCTAGGAAGTATTTTGGACTCGGGTGGACATTCGCCACCTGGTGCGTTTTTCTGCTATGACGTCATCAAAGATGGCGGCCGCTCGCTCTCATAAAGGCTATATAAATGCCCAGTACTTCTGTAGGAAATTTAAATGGGGAAAATTTCTTTTCAAAAATGGTTAGTAGGTGTCTTAGAAAGTATTTTAGACTCGGGTGGACTTCCGTCTCCTGGTACCTTTTCCTGTTATGACGTCATCAAAGATGGCGGCCGCTCGATCCTATAAATGCTCATATCTATGTTACTACTTGACCGATTTGCATGAAAATTGCAATTTTTTTTACTAATTTGTCTGATGCTATTTGTCTTTAAGCTGCACTGTTAGAAATTTATTCGAAAAGATAATTAAAAATCGATTTATTGATTTTTTTTTCATTTTTTTCTTTTTTTTTTTTTTTCGTTTTTCACTACCAAGACTTAACCATAAAAGATGGTATTAACACTTTTACTTTTACGAGAAAATGCTAATCTACCGCTTCTTTCATGCTAAAAGATACAACTGTATTACGAACCAGTAAAAAGTCCTGCTGTCCAAGCGATTATCAAGAAAAATTTAAATTTAGTTAAAATGGATGTGAATGAGAAGAAATATGAAAACTCAGACGTGTTGTAGCAGTTTAGGAGAACTTCTTGATCTCTTTTTGCAGTACCAATGTTATTGTTGATTATGGTTTATCTACTCTGAAAGAATACTCGAAGAGCCGCCTTTACCACCCTGTAGCTCTAAAGGTACAATGTGCAAAAATATTATCTCAATTAATGCCCGTGCCACTCTTTGCACTAGAAGGTGGCAAATTCTTCACAATTCTTCAAATAACAAGTCAATATTCTTCACATGAGGATACAGCTATAATCTTAGTTCATCTAAAAATTTACAGAATGGCCCTTTTCGTATTACCTGCACTACGTATTCTTTCGCTTGATTTACGAATTTGCTCTACATATTCCAGTCGGATGATATACCAAATTTCTCCAAATATTTCATAAAACACGATGAACAGCTGCTTTTTTAGTGCAAAATGTACTTTAGTGATTTGGTCCAGATAGTGCGTGGATGGTTGGAATGTTTTCATCTGTTTTTTGGTGAATATTACTAACAAAAAAAGTCGAGTAGAATCCATAACTCCAGTGCTCCTCCAAAGTTCCTGAACACTAAATCGCTGAATAAGAGTATACCAAGAAAATAAAGCTAACACCATTACTCTCGAAGTCTGCTTCCTCTGCTGGCAAGCAATTTAAGTCCATGTCTTTCCACGTTGTAAGATCAGTTTGTTTCCTGATTATGCCCAAAGGCTGTTGTTTAGGACAGGCAGAGTAGCATCTTGAGAGATTTTAATAACATGTATAACAATACTGCGACCTTGGTTCTACGCTTTCAGACTTTTTAGGGAAAAATTTGCTCTAACTGTCAAAAATTTTACAAACTCTTCCACAGCCTTTCGTGATACTCCCAATGTATAATCGAAATAATAATAATAATAATAATAATTAAAAAAAAAACAGGAACTGCTTCGGCAAGGGTTTTGTTTTTATCTATCATAACCTTTCGTATAGAAAAGTTCCTTATATAACAGGACTTTTCATCAGACTTGAACAAGGTTTCTTTTCTTATGCTGCCTTAAGATTTTTCTAGCTCTTTAACAATGCACATATTTGTAATTTTAACAAACTCTTGTTCATTAAACAATGAACAGTTTTCAGATAGTTCATACTGAAAGAGCTCTTCCCCGTCAGAGGAACGAGCTAAAAGTTTTCGTATCATCAGGTGAGGTTGGTGAGACTGTCTGTTTGACTTCTTTTTACCTGCTTTCCTTGTATTAGTACAAACATTTTGTGCTTTGTTGCAAGGAAATACTGCCAATATGGCTCTATGAATGGAACTTGAGCGATCTTGACTCTTTTTACCTCGTATCGTGTAAAGCACAGTCTCCAGTAGGTCTTCAGTCACCAGTATTAAATAAGTTTAATATATTTTTCCTTGTATCTTTTGAAGCCAGTGTTTTTTTCCGTAAATAGTGTGATGTATTGGGAAGTATATTAATCCTTTGATGGGGGGGTATGAACGAGTTCAGCTCGCAATCGAATCGTGCTTCATAATGCGCGCAAACGAGTTCCGCTCGGGAGCAAGATTTTGACCGAAATGGTTAGTGACGAGCACTACTCGCGTAGTGAAATTTGTATAACATTATGTAGGAACAGCTGCTACTTTCGACTACTGTTTACTCCTAATGCTGCGCGAATTAAGTAAACGGAAACTGCTTATTTCCATAACCGTCAAAGGGTTAAGCAAGTTACTTTCTTACAGTTTATATTTAAACATTAAGACAACTTTTGCATCTAAGTTAAGAGTTTGCTTCTTAGAAATTTCATGGTAGATGTTCAAACCATTTCTCTTTTGGACAAAACCGTGGTTAGTTCCAATATCATATCCGATACCATAAAACACATCAGATATTAGACTTTTCCGAAGATATTTTCCTAGGCAGCATATCACAACTGTTGCCGTTCGGAATGCACCCAACCCTTATTACAATATTTGCAAACTTATCTGGAATGTTTAGTTGAACATCACATACGATAACCTGTACGCACCTTCGTCATAGGTTGTCAATGGTAGATAGTTCTGACCAGTGGCGTACATAGCACCCCGCAACCCCCACGAAGCGGGAGGGGGCATAAGGTTTGAGGAAGCAACTTTAAGAAAAATAGCACTATGAGTTACACGGGAAAAATCTTTCTTACAGTTTAATAGGGAAGTAGTGGCTGCACTTGCAAATCTAGCAAGGGGGTGCACCTAAGTCTATATACGCTACTGGTTCTGACCCAGCTGGTTGAGGACATGATTGAAATTCATTTGAGATGCGTAAATAGTCGCATGCTAATTTATATGGTATAGCATCACTAGAAAAAATCAAAATTGTTGTTACTGTGGATTTTCTTCAAAACTGAGTGTACAGGACGGTAAAACCGGTCCTTCGAATATGTTTTCAGAGTGGAAAAATCATAATCAACATCAGAACTGTAAAAAAGATCAAGTAATTCTACTAAACTGCTATGACATGTCTGAATTTTCGTATTTCTTCTCATTCACTTCTATTTCAACTAAATTAAATTTTCGCGCTATCGTTGGACGAGCAGGGCGTTTTAGTATTTTGTAATACAGCTGTATTTTTTGGCATGCAAGCAGCAGTAATTTAGCATTTTCTCGCACAAACAAAAAGGTTAATACCATTTTTTATGGTTAAGTCTGGATAGTTAAAAATGAAAAAAAGAAGAAAAAAAATCAATAAATTGACTTTTAATTATTTTTTTAATAAATTTCTAACAGTGCAGCTTAAAGACAAATAGCATCAGACAAATTAGTAAAATAAATTGCAATTTTCATGCAAATCGGTCAAGTAGTAACACAGATATGAGCATTTATGGGATCGAGCGGCCGCCATCTTTGATGACGTCAGGAAAAAACCGGAAAATGTACCAGGAGACGGATGTCCACCCGAGTCTAAAATATTTCTGGGACATCTACGAAGCATTTTCGAAAAGAAATTCTCCCTATTTAAATTTCTTACAGAAGTGCTGGGCATTTATATGGCATTTATGAGAGCGAGTAGCCGCCATCTTTGATGACGTCATAACAGGGAAATGTACCTGGAGACGGATCTCCACCCAAATCTAAAATACTTCTAAGACACCTACTAAACATTTTTGAAAAGAAATTCTCCCTATTGAAATTTCCTACCGAAGTACTGGGCATTTATATAGCATTTATGAGAGCGAGCGGCCGCCATCTTTGATGACGTCATAGCAGAAAAACGCACCAGGTGGCGAATGTCCACCCGAGTCCAAAATACTTTCTAGGGCACCTACTAAACATTTTTGAAAAAAAATTCTCCGTACTCAAACATTCCTACAGAAGTGCTGTCAGATCCAGGACTAATACTTCGAACCGAACTTCGCAAAATCTCCGTGAAAGACCCTAAACTAATGTTTACTGATAATGGTAAAAAATTACATTTTCAAAGTGACAATTTCAGAGATTTTTTTCGAAAAGAACCCTGTCTTATTCTTTCCTTTTCATCACAAAGCACAGCCTCTTTTTTTCTTTTAACTTTAGCTTTGAAAAATTGCCGGAAGAGAGCCCATCTATGAAGCCTTCTAACCCCCCCCCCCCTGTGTTCCCCAATCGCTGCCAAAACTATTCTAAAACTACTTTTTTAAACCTACAATTCTGAAGCATTTTTCTGAAGAGAGTCTCCGAAGCTTCTCTTTCTTATGTTACCAAATCATCTCCTAAAATCAAGGGTTTCCAAAAATTTTTTGCCCCTGACTTTTAAGACCCAATCGCCGCCACTGCTTACATTAGTAGTTGAAATGCTTACTCCTTCATACTCTCTTCCATATATATATATAGCAGTACCCGCACGGCGATGCCCGTACAAAAAATGTAAAGGAAATCAACTGAATAAATTTAAATTTACTCCAACCCTCTGAAGTAAAATTATTATATTCTTAATTCAAATATGCTCCACGACCTTTTAAACTCCACTAAAAGTCATTTGAAGTTAAAATCGCAGTACGCCAAATAAAAAAAAAAAAAAAACATTAAGTTAAGTAAGTAACCGGAGATTTAGTCAAATTTCAAGGCTTAACTCTATACTCAAATTTAAACCACTGAAGAAGGAGCAGTTTGGAAAATGGACCTAGTGTTTCAGTTTTGTGTATGGAGTTAAGCCTTGAAAATCGACTAAATTTGAGTAATTAATAGCTGCTGTTCTAATAAATGGAGAGAAACGTGCTAAAACTTTTCTTTTTCAGAAAAAAAACCCTTTCCAGCGATATATAATGCTTTGGGGTGGGGGAAGGTTTTCCCCCCTCAATTATGGCGGATACACCAAAAATGAGACTAATTAATTAATTTAAAAATAACTAATTCGAAATTTAAAATTTGGCCTTCGAGGTGCATTTTACTGGGTTACGTTCGAATTTTTGTACCAAGTTTGAGGTCTGTGGGTGCTGTGGGGGCTTCTGGCCAGCGGTTACAAACAAACGAACACTGTCATCTTTATATAGATAGATAGATATATTAAAAAACATCTTAAAATGGAGAGATCTAGGATCAACAAAAGTAATTACCGAATTTACAAAACCCGCTAATATATTAATTTAAAAAAGTATAACTACGATGCAGGAAGAAATACCTGCCAAGTGAATTGTTTGCAGCACTCGGAACGTACGCAGGAAAGAATGTTTTACAGAGACTGTCAATAGGAGGTGTTTTGTTATTCCAATGCATTCTAACATCTATTTCTATCGGGAATTCTATAAGTCAACCAACAAAGTTCATGCGGTTTTTATTTATTGTTTACTTCTCTGGATTATATTCAGTAAACAGAATGAAGTGGTGGGGGTATCTTTGTATACAAATTAAAGCTTATTTAATGCAGTATTATTTAGAGTATTTGATTAGTTTCATTACTTTGAATTTAAGTGAAAAATCTGTAGTTGAGTATGGCCGTGTCAAACGCAATAATTCGTGCTTGATTACTTTATGAGTTCAAACTTGGTACCAAAGTTGCAGAAGCTTGTCGTAAGATATGCACTGCTTTTAGGGAAGGTACTGTAGCTGAACGGACGGGTCAGAAGTGGTTCAAGAAATTTGCCTCGGGGGATGAAAATCTGGAAGATGAACCTCGCTCCGGGAGACCATCAACGGTCAACAACGACGAGATCAAGCTGGCAATCGAGCAGGATTCAAGTCAGACATATCAAGCACTTGCCTTAAGATTCAATGTGAGTGATGAAACTATTCGTAATTATTTGCACCAGCTTGGGAAACGATGGAAGCTAAGCAAATGGGTACCACATGAATTGAGTGAAACGAACACACACAGCAAGAATCACTCAAGAAACTCTGGCACGATTACAGTGGGAAGTTCTACCCCACCCTCCGTACTCACCAGACCTAGCCCCAAGTGACTACCACCTGTTTTTGGCAATGGACAACCATATGCGCAATCGGCGGTTTCAAAATAGAGAGGATTTGGAAAACGAGGTGAAAAACTTTTTTAACTCTCAAAACCCAACTTTTTATAAAAACGGGATATATGGTCTTCTGTCTAGGTGGGAAAAGGTAATACTTGCTGATGGTGATTATTTTTCTGAATAAATTTAATTTAAACCCATTTTTTTGTGTTTTATTTTTTAACATTCAAAACCGCACGAACTTTGTTGGTTGCCTGGTACATAAGTTGCTAATACTTCCTCGCTGACTATGGATTTTGGTTCTCAGTTTTGGCACCAAATTTGAGCAGATAGCACATGGTCCTAATTTCTAGGCAAACAGTCCATAAGTATGCTCTTACAGCAGAGATTGGTTACTTTCTTTCTGCTGCAAAATTGTTTCAAAATCGTGAATTCTACACTTTAGCGAACTTACATATTTATTAAGTTTATAAAAAAAAAACTATTGATTGTTTTAGTTGTGAATTACTGAAAATTGGGAAAAAAAAAGTGTCACCTACTGAAGATATGTAAGAACTTTTTTTTTCCCCCTTTAAAATTTATAGATCATTACATTAAAATGATATGCTACAAAAATAAATTAAAAGCTAAAACATATATTTTGTTAAGATTATTTTTTGAATTTCAAACTATGCAGTGCGTTTTTAGATTACTTGTTGTGTGATGAAACAGCGTCTAGCTCTAGGTAGTCTATATAATAGAAAGGTAAAAAGATGAGTGAATAAACTAAAAATTTATTTATTTTTACGCAGTATATCTACAATGCATGTAAGCCCAGCATAATGCAATTAATTGGTTTCTAGTTTTTTGAAGCCTTGTTGTTTGCTAATATAGAAAACGGGATTAATTTTGCTTTTGATCATAAACCTTGTTTTCATGAAACAAATGTTATAGTTTTAAATACTTTTGCATCAAGTCATGTATATATTTTATTCTTTTTTAAAATAATCACTCAAAAATTGTGTAAATCCTGTAATTTGGGGGAAGGGATTTGGGTTCTTCGATACTCATGTTCTTCAAGTACCGTGTTCTGTTACTGTACTTATAAGGGAAAAAAAAGCTCTTAAAAACTCAGTTGATGTCTTAATGTTCTATATTCAATTTAATTGGTCCCCCACACATATTTCTTATTGACAAAATAATTTATCTGCAGGCTTTTAATTATCAATATGTCATGAAACAAGAAATATCTTCATTTATTTGGTATCTTTCGATTTTTATTATCGTCATAAATAAAAGCTATGTATCCTAGATTTAATCGTCATTATCTGAAAATCTCTTCTGCTTCAAACGTTCTTATCATAAGAAAAAATATTGACACAACTTGGAAAAAAATCGCCAAATCGGATCAAAGAAAAGCCTCCTGCCGGATATAAGATTGTCTCGTTAAGCCTCCCTCCACCTGTTCTTCTATTGTTCGAATTTTTTGTGACATGAAATATTCATCAATTTCCAGATTTGCCATTTTCTGTATGAAATATTCATCGTTTTTGGAATTTTTTCTCTTCTTTTAAGCCACTTATTACTGTCTGTTGTTAAAATAAAAATAGGATTCATGTGATAAAAAAGAAAAAATGTTTTTTTTTATTATTATTGCCGCCAAAAGTGTATGCCCCCCCCCCCTTAATGAGGTTCTTATGAAACAGGGAGGTTAAGGGGAAGGAGAGTACATAAAAAAATTCTTTCAAAGCTATGCGAAGAATCTTTTACTCTCTCCTAAGTGGAAAATTCGTCCTGTTTATTTGGAATATTCTACCGTTTTTATTGAAAATGCTTTACCCCCTAAATTATCAGAAAAGGCGGAGGTAATGTTTCTAATCAGGAATTAAAACATTTTAGCCTCCTGTGGATAATCTAGATCAGGGGTCTCTAAACTATTAAAAGTGGCCCGCGAGTATGTAAAATCTTTCCAGATTATAGATGCATAATGTGCATTTATGACATTTTGTGACTTTCTGGTTGCACTTATTAGGTTAAATGCAATATCAATGGCTAAAATACTTGGTCTACAATCAAGCAATACGGTCATGTAATTCAGCTCCTGTATTATGCTTCAATCTAACATTAAATACTTTTCTGAAGTATTTACACTGACCGCTAGTCATTTTTGCAAGACACATACCTCCTAATTGAATACAAAAAGCGTTTCATTGAAACTGTTGTTTGTTGCTCAAAAAATTTGAAAAAAGAAAAGAAAAATAAAAACGTTGTGCGAACGGTGTAAAGAACATGAAGTTGAACTTTTCATTGAACCTTGTTATACGATTAAGGGGGATTTTTAACGTAACTTATATTTCTAGTAACTTAAATTTCTAATTGGTTTTTCATACATCAAAAATACGCATAGTACTTTTAAGCGACTTCGTTAATAAAATTAAGTTAAAATGTGAAGTCGTACTTGATTCATACACAGACTGTAAATATCGTTGTTATTAGGGATAAATATAATAATTTTCCCCGTCGAATCTAAAAGTATCGATTCAAAAAACCGTGAAAGCAAAACATTGATTTAACAAAGACACACAGCGATGAGTTAACAAAAACATCGATCTTTAGAGAGCGTGTCATCTCTGATGATCCTTCTGAGAAAGACAATAAACATCGATTCAAACTTGCCAAAACAAGAACTTGCTTAAAGCTTGACCACGGAGAGATGGTGGTTGACCTTGAAGCAGAAACGGACCTCTTCAGTTTGTAATAGGTACAATCAAAGAGGCAGGAAAAACGTAAAGGAACAAAGAAAGTAAAAAGTTAATCTTCTCGCTGATCTTATTTTAAAATGAAGCAGTCCGTTTCTGCTTCAAGGTCAACCACCATCTCTCCGTGGTCAAACTATAGTCAGAAAACAATTCCACATCTAAAAAAACTCTTTACTGTCTCTTTTTGTTGATCCAACAGTAAAACACTAATGTGAAATCGGTCCATCACAATTTGATTAGATTTACCTATTTATTGAGTATTCCATTACACAGAGTAGTTTTGTATGACAAATATACAAAAACAAGATTTTTTTGTTCAACTCATCAAATGAGGATAGCTAAAAGGCTAACCTTCACATCTTTGATGGTATGAATGCCTCAAAAGACCCTGACGCAGAAGTAACCAGGTTTGACCCTATTAGCACGCCTTATTTCTCTCCTTTAAAAACTTAACAACTTGTAACAAAAACTTCAAACAACATCGATGCAAACATTTTGGTTTTATTCCAGTGATTGTAGTTAGTTCGAAACAAACTGTTAGCAAAAAAAAAAAGAAGAAAAAGGTTTAAATGTAGCCTCAATATAAGTTTTATTGCATCAAAAGCAAAACAGTTGTCAGCGGGGCGGCAAACATTAAGAGAAACTTTTCAATGAAACCCTACACCACACAGGTTTGACTTCACACGTTTTCTACTCAAACCTTTAAAAAGTAAGCTAACATCCGACTGTTTTCTCACTGCCTCAATTTGGTTTCGAATTTGCAATTGCCATTCTAAATACCGTATGAAGATGATTAGTGGTTTTGGAATGTTTCAAAATTTATTTTTCGATTTGTAACATAGAACATAACAACGGATATGGAGCCGGCAGGAAGTGCAAGGGGATGCACTTGCAAAAAGAAAAAAAAAGAAAGGAAAAAGAAGAAAAAAAAACGATTATTTTTCGTGCAAAAAAAAAATCTTTAGTGATTTGTTTAATGAAATTGATTTTTGTTTACTAATATTTTTAGGAGAAAAGGGTTTGTTTTGCTGATTTTTTCAGTGCAATTTTTTGCGACTAATTTCTTTAAAAAAAAATTTTTTTTTTTTCTGAACTGAATTTTTTGGCTGAACTTTTATGCATAAAATACAATCAAAAATTTAGTGGAAACATCGACTTGAAAGGAGTACATTCGAGACATAGAGACAATTTTGTATCGAAAGCAAAAATAAATTTGAAGTCCCGATAACTCAAAGTCCCAAGGGACCAGCTAAAAGCTTCGAATTATTGGTAGTTTGATTATAAGAGGTTCCAAGAGCTTTCTCAAGTGTTTGGAATCTAATGAAAACTTCGAGATGAAAGAATATTCGAGTTATAAGTCTTCGAGTTATCGCAACTCCTAATTCTTTATTTCTTACTTTAAAAAAAGAGAAAAAGAATTCATGTGTCCGAGATTTTTTCTCCTTTTTTTTTTTTCCTTTTCTTTTCATAAGTTTTACTAGTAAGTGGCCCAAGAAAGGTGAAGAACCGTAGCAGTGAATGCAGTACTAACTTCCTGATGGGAAAAAAAAAAAAAACTTGACCAATGAAGCATTGAAGTCCATTCACGAATACTAACTGGTACGAATCACTGCTTAAATATAACTGCTTACACCCCTGTAAGTAATTGAGCCGATATTATATACTTTTGACGAGCCTAACAATGCACTGCACAGTCGCTGCTACTTGACTCCCAATAAACGGTTCACCTTTAATAAATGGGGAAGACGCTTATTGTGTGCATATCGCTTTTGCGTGAAATCTGATACGGTGAATCAGTTTGCTTTAGCTCATTGTATTCATAAATAGTGTTTCTCAACCATTCTGTTGTTTGATCAAGCTCCTCCGAGCTAAAACAATAGCGTTTTTAATTTTTTTTGTTTTTGTCTCTTTCGAAGTGGGAATTTTGTGAACTTTATGGGTGCGCAGTTCTGGTAGCATCACTTTTAATACGAACTTTTCTTGACATAAGTTAAAGATTTATACCGAAAAGAGAGAGAGAGAGGGAGACATTGATTTCGTTGAATTTATTATCTGTTATGCGTTGCTACTGCGCCCATAGGGGCCGCAGAGAGCTCTCGTCTCCCCTTTAGATATGGGCACTGTCATTTTTTTTTAAAATTGTTTAAAAGCATAAATATAATTAAAAATATTTCAACACATTATTACCCTTTCCATTTCGAAATTTTTGTTACTTTATTCTGCATTGATTTTGCTTTTAGAATTATAACAATGTATTTTAAATAATAAATTTCACTTGTCTTTTGAAGAAAACAAAAATATTGACTTAAAAAATATTGACCCATAAAAATGATTTAAAGTTTTTTTTTTTTTTTTTTTTTTTTTTTTTTTTTTTTTTTTTTTTTTTTTTTTAAGGAATAACGACGAAAATGTTCACGAATCTAACTTTTTTTAAAAAAATATTTTGTAAAAAAAGAGAAAGTCACAGTTTTTTTCCCCTTTGAATTAAAACGTTGAAACACGTTAATTTTCTAAGCCCCCTCTCCCTCCCACAAATTTTCACATGACTGTGCCAGCCCCTACCCCCTAAAAATCTTACATTTGCTGTGATCTCCTTACTATACGGTTTTTCCTATTTCTTTTCGTTACTTTTACACTTTCCACGCAATTGCGTGGAAAGTGTAAGCGCATCCCAACGCAGTGTAAGCAACGCATCCCAAATTGCCAGACTATCTGGCACAAGACAACAACATTGTCATGGTCAAAGCTCAACTTATTAGAACCCTACTATACGTAGAGCGAAACTTCGAAACATTTACAAAACTACAAATAATATTAAATTCAATCTCCGAAAAGCATCTTTTGGTGCTGAAAGTACAAAACCGAGGTACATGCAAAAAACTAAGTACCAAGACTTCGGGAGTTAAAATATTTTCAATTCAAAGTTTAAAATTCTGAGAATGAAGTGTAAATGTATGAATAAAAAGGCCCAAACGGAGAAAATGGATTGAGCAAACGTAAAAAAAAAAGTTTGACTTTTTAACACGAGACCATCGGTGAATTTACGCATGCGTCAGGTCTCTTCGGATTATACCTAAATAGGGGTGGAGGTGATAAGAGAGATACGGGTGTGAGGGGATTATTTTTTGTTTTTTTAAATCGGTACTCATTTTGTAGATGCGTTGGTTGCTGTGTTGATGTTCTATTTTTTTTTAATTTATTCCCCTTCATTATCGGATGTAGAAAAATAATATTGGACTAAACAGAAATGTTTTCTTGATCAAGCTGTCAGCCCTTTTTACAATGGAACCGTTCAACAGTACTAGTAGCGGCTTTCGAGGATAGACACTACTATTTCTGTTAAGAATTCATAATTGAAAAAATTTAAACTCTTTCAGTACGGGTAAATCTTACTATTCTATACTCACAAACCCTCCGCCAAACTTGCAACAAAGTACTACTGCAGCGATCTGTTCAATAAGGAAGTAAATTTAAAGCGTATCCTGTTTTGCATACAAGCGTTTTGTAAATCTGAAAACACAAGTTTTTGTAGCAAATGGTTTATGGGTCATAAATAGACTTCACACGTCTGCAAGAAAGCGCAGGAGCATGAAACTTCCGGAGCGACACTTTTTGCTTTGACATTTTTTTTCCTCATATCAACAATAGGTAAACCAGTTGTTGCGGGGATCCCTACTACGGCTTCCACTCTACGGACAAAGCTATTAGCAGCGGAGAAGCAGATGCTGAGCGGAGAATTTCCTCCCTCATCACCATGAAATCAGCAGATAAGATTATGCAGAGACTTACACAGGAAATACTGGGTGTTGACAGAATATAACCCTGATATGTTACACAGTACACTCCCGATTATCCGCGGAATTGGGTGGAATGGTATCGCGAATAACGAAAATCGCGGATAATCCGAAAAAAGCATACAATAAGGGTAAAGAAGATAAAAAATGTATTTAGCAAAAATAATTGCATTAAATTTAAAACGTGATATGTAAAAACAGTGACGAATAGATACAGCATGAAAAATTATTGTTTTTTTTTTGGTTCTCAAGCATATAAAACCTATAAAGACGTGTACTTACGATAACGCTCATTTAAAATAATTACTGTATTAAGTACACCGCACTCTTGGGTAAGAAATGTTAAGAAAAAACAAAATGGAAGGGGGGGGGATCTAGTACAAATGAATTCTGGACCTGTATTTTTAAGGAAAAATTTTTGCTCTACAAGAATCAAGTTAACAAAGAATTTTTTCCCCGAGACCCTCGCGGATAATTCGCCCCGAAGATAATCCGCTCGCAGATAATTGAGAGTTCACTCAGGAGTGCCCATCCCCCCCCCCCCCCCCCAAAGTCAATGGCGCAAATCCCCCCCCCCCTTCCTTCAAAAAAATTTTTTTTTTCACAACACTCTTGTGCTTTTTACTTTCTTCTATATCTAATATATAGAAGAAAGTATTGGTTTCGTGAAAATTTTCGAATGTCGAATTTTGACGGATTTGCACGTTTTGAGGTGCGCTGAGTCCATTTCGACCATTTTTGGAAAATGTCTGTCTGTGTGTGTGTGTGTGTGTGTGTCTGTCTGTGTGTGAGTCTGTATGTGTGTGACCAGTTTTTGTGGCCGCGCTAGAGAAAAAACTACTGCATGAAATCGAACAAAAATTTTTGCACATATGTACCACCATGTGAACTGGTGCACCTGACTTTGTTTAGCGAATTCCTCCAAGGGGGGTGGAGCAATCGCACGTGTTCTGCGCGGGAGTGAGTGCTATATCTCAGGAAGTAACCGGCGGAATCAAACGAAAATTGGTCCATAGGTAGACCCTACTGAGTACAGGTGCTGATTCAATTTGTTTGTCAATATCTCCAAGGGGGGTGGAGCAATCGCACGTGTTCTGCGCGGGGGTGATTGCTATATCTCAGGAAGTAACCGGCGGAATCAAACGAAAATTGGTCCATAGGTTGACCCTATTGAGTACAAGTGCTGATTCAATTTGTGTGTCAATATCTCAAAGGGGGGTGGAGCAATCAAAAGTGCTTATTTTGTCATTGCACCTACTGTATCTCGGGAAATATTGCTGCGATTTGAATGAAATTTGGAATAACACTAACCCAATATGGAAGCAAGCATCGATTAAATTTTGGCGCCAATCGCCCCAGGGGGAGGGTGGGGTGATTTTTGCGCTTAGTCAACAATGCGAAAAATTAATTCATTAAAAAATCGCTTTCACGCTATTTAATTATCAAAACAGCTGAAAACTTTCAATGATTTGAAATTTTTAACTGTTGCCAATTTCTTTTTACTAACAAATAAAATGTTTGCAATTTATCTAAACAAGGCTTTTGCAATGATTTCCAATTTCGCTCATTGATTCTGCATTTGCAGGGTTATTACGATAATTGGGAAATTGGAGCTGTCTCCAATTACTCGGCCGAGTACGTATTTTATTTTGTAACCGGAATTCATAAGATAGATATAGAAGAAAGTTTCGTGACGGCCACGACAGCTAGTTATTTTTTATTTTTAACGCTATTTTTTATTAAATTAATTTTTCTAAATATTATTTATTTATTTATTTAAATATTATTTATTTATTTTTTAAGTATTATTGAAAAATTTATTAAATATTATTATTATTTTTTAAATTATAACTGTTATTTTTTAATTTATTGTTAATTTTTTAAAAGTATCGTAAAATGGGGTGAATCGGAACCCTTTTCAGCTTTGATTGTAAAAAATGCAGTTAAAAGATTTTTTTTTCAATTTGATTTTCTAGGTAAAAACTTCGGTCTTGCTTTACTTTTGATATTCCAAGCAAACACAAAACATTTTGAACAGTTATTATTAAAATATATAGGAATTTATGGGTGTTCCGAATCACCCCGCTGATAGGGGTCAATCGAAACACATGTTAAAATTTGTATTTTTTTCCATGAAACCTGTAATGAGTTTCACAAACATGAGTAATATTGATGAGGGAGAACAAGAACAGATAATTACTGTCAAATAAAAGGAGAATTTCAATACCAGTAAACGTTTATAATTTGTCGAAATTCAAAATAATTTTGAACTTATGAAAAATGAAAAGTAATTTTAAGAAATGCTTTTGAATTGAAATATAAAGATTTAACACGAATGGAAGTCACACATGTCGTCCACAAATATGTACTTGTCCTTAAAACTAGCAATTGTGACTTGGCTTAAGTTTTTTCATAGCATCTTCTGGGATGATCTCTGCCTTTTCTTTAGTTTCTTAAAATCTCTGGGTTTCGGGGATTGTCCTGAAAGATTTTTTCGCTTATTCATCACTGTCTGTGTGCTTGCCTTTTGCTATCTAAAGTATATGACTTTCCTCCTCGTAATTTAAATAAAAAGAAGTCTCCTGGAGAAAAAATCTTATGAAATCTGCAACTTTCTGTCATTCTAAGATCTAGTTGCTCACAAGAAGGGATAAACAGTAATAAATCCTTGTCCTTGTCTTGATTAGAGGAATTGGGGTTAGAATCTTGATTTTTCAAACAGTTTCCTTCAAAATAGTTTGAATTGGAACAACAGAACAAAGTGTTCCGATTCACCCCGCAATTTTTTTTCCAATGGCATTTTTCAGAATTCTTCATTTTTATGACACAATTTATAAAAAATGTAAATTCTAATGTGGTATTCTGTTGTTCAGATACATGTATAGTTGAATCATACCACTCTTAGGTTTAAAATATAAGAAGGTTTGTTCTTGCATATGAAGTTTTGCAGTCTATGAAAATGTGCTGTTTTCTAGCATTCCACGTACAGCCCTTCTTAGAAGCCAGTAGCGTTGCGAGATTGACAAAAGTGATTTTTTCCTACTTTCTATGATCTTACCTTTCTAAAAAAAAATTAATGGCGAAAAATACCCAATAGTATATTTATGAAGAATTTCTTTGTACGGTCTGGAAGTTTTGTTCCGATTGACCCCGCTGTTCCTATACACCCCATTTTACGGTACTAATTAAGCGCGGAATAGAATCGCTTTTGTTCTCTTCTAGACATTCCAAGCACGCACACTGGAAATAAATAAATAAAAAATTATAATAACGAAATAAAAGAAATAATTTAAATTAAAAAAAATTAATTAATAAATAATTTGAATAAATAAACATACAAATTAGTTTTAAAAATCCCCTCCCCCCAAAAAAAAATT
This sequence comes from Uloborus plumipes, assembly GCA_038373865.1. Classification (NCBI taxonomy): domain Eukaryota; kingdom Metazoa; phylum Arthropoda; class Arachnida; order Araneae; family Uloboridae; genus Uloborus; species Uloborus plumipes. Next base: position 26,718 of record JAXGGA010005263.1, on the reverse strand, counting down.
TTGATGGCGCAACTTGCGCCATAATCCCCCCCCCCCCTGTGGGCACCCCTGAGTTCACTGTATGTTATAGTTCAGTGGTGCCCGACCTGCGGCCTGCACAGCTCGGTGCTGTCCATTTATCAATGTTACAAATCGAAAAGCACGAAAAATTACTATGTCACAAATTTAAAGCCAGAACAAATTTAATTTAGAAATTGATTTCTGAAAAGATGCGTTATTTCATATTCTTTTTAAGTCAACTTCATATTATCTTTTGGAAGGGATGATTCACGGACTCTCCCCTGAAAGGTTTTCGAAAATTAAGTTTTAAAAATGCAATTCAGGCGACTTTTGGAGATGTTAAGTTGCAGTGAGCGGTTTGAGATTTCCCTTCAAAAACTGTTCAAAATTTAAATCTTGAAGAAGCAACTCTAAATGTTTTCGCAGTAACGTAAGATAAAGTATGGTGGATCGGGAATACTAACCCAGAAATGTTTCAAAGCAAATGCCATAAAAATGCACTTTAGGCTATCTTTAGTAACGTATTAGAAGAAGAGTTAGGTTTCAGGAACTGCCACCAGAAATTTTGTGTTACTGAAGCTAAATGTAAGTTTCAGCTATAAGTTTGAGGATGGCTAAGGAAGAGGAGCTTTTCCTTGGAAATTTTTCGAAATTGAAGGTTACAATGCACTTTTACACCATGTTTGATTTGGTATCGTTAGGGAAAAAAGAAAGATTTTATGGTTCTCTCGCAAATTTTTTAGCGTTGAGGCTCTAAATTTAAAACTATCTTTGGTGATGCTACAGGAAAAAGAGGAAAATTCAGATACTATGATTCCAAAAATCATATTTTGACGCCATCTTTGAAGACGTTAAGCAGAAAGAGTTGGGGGGGGGGGGAGATACCGGGAATTGTTCGAATTTTAAATCCCAAAAACGTCATTTCAGGTTATGTTTGACGGAGCTATTGGAGAGGGTGAAAGTTTTCGGAAATTAAAGTCCTAAAGATATTTGTTAATCTGGGGAAATTGGGAAGGAGGATGAAAATTGGATTATCTTATCAGAAACTTGACATGACAAAAGATTTAAAGAAGGAATTACAGGAATTCTTTGGTCTCGTCAAAAGGGTTGAAACACCCTCAAAATCTGCTTGGAGCCACTCCCGAATTTACTGTTCTCTAATAAAATTGTCAACTGGGACACGGGCCCCGACTTTCGACACTGGGAAACACCAAAACCCTATGATATTCCAAGGAAAACACATGTCCTTTCATAAAAAAGCTAATGAAGAGATAAACGTTCAGAAATTGTTCGCGAACAAACTTAGACCGAATATTTACATTTTATTCCATTTATTAATCAATTTTCTATTTTAGGAGGATCCCCCCCCCTTATATATGCCCTTGAACGGCACCTGCAAATACAATTCGAAAAGGAAACAAGAAATTTATTTTTTCTCTGATTTAATATCCATTTTTAAGCAAGAAAAACACAATCAATTCATCGATCATATAGGAGAGAGAAAAAAAAAGTTGTTTCACCTGCACTACTTTTATGTAACCAGCAACAGTCTACAAGCACTAGAAAAGAAAACCAAACTGCCAGGCCATCTGAAACAACAAATGGTAGAAATCCAGCAACGATTGGAATTTCGATTAATTAAATCAAGCGTAAACGCTGACCTTGCATCAAGCTATTTCGTTACGTATAGGCGATGAAACTATTTCTCTTTTCTTTCCTTCTATTCGGGGAGATGTATTAGTAAGAGTAATTTAACGGGGAAAAATAAAGTTTGATAGCAAAGATATAATAGTTCACTTTTTGTTTAGCTTTTAAATCACAAAAACCAAATAAAATATAGTTTTCAAATAAATATGTGCGGAAAAATCAATTCCAAATACGTTTCAAAATTCAGCGAGGTATTTTCTGTCATTACTTATATAGGTTGTTTACCCCTAATTTCGAACTTTCCGGAAATGTTTTGTTTTCCACTTTTCGCGAAATACAAAACGAGAAAGAGAAAGAAAACTCAAAACTATAGATCTTTCAGAAAGGAATCCACAACCTCCAATCAATGTTTACATTTTCAACCACATAGCACAAATATTATGCAAAATTTTAGAAATTCATTCATGCGTTACGTTTATAAACCCGTTGGTTCAAAAACTTACTTTGTTAAACTTATTTCGATGCTTTTAAAAGACTTTTTTTAATTTGTCCAAGACAAACACACTATTTTCGATAACACGATAAACAAAATATTTATTGATAGAGGTTCAACATGTTTATACTGATCCGCATGGTTAACCATGAGAAACCTAAACTAAATGAAGAAATTAAATGCACTTCATGTTCCAAATGTCAAATTTGCAGGACAATGACCAGATTCGCATTTCCTGGTAAACAATAATTAAATTCTTTTGCTTTATTTCAGTTATTCCCAAAGTCCAAACCTCCACGGACCCTAATCTGAACATTTACAAACCTCGTTGACCCCCCCGCCCCCCAGCGTTAAAAAAAAACTTGATTTGATACATTTCAATATTTTTTTCCCAAAATGTTTGCACGTTTGTTTCATGTACACAAAATTACTAAATGTGCAACGTATTAACTTATTTATATTTCCCACATTGACTTTTAAAAGATAAGGGAATCTAATGTTTACTTTTTTAATCAAATTAAAGCTAAATATCGCTTGTTAGGTGTAATATTCAGCTTCAAGTCCGTCGCCGAGGTCAAGAGATCAGAAAGTTCTAGTCCGCATTGGATTTTATACTACACTGCAATGTTTCTTGACAAAAACATCGTGACGTCAGCGTGACGTTTCATTTCATTTCACACCTCCAGGGTCCCCCGTACCTACCACAATTTCGTGGTTTAACCGGCATAGGGCTCTGAAGGGCGCCAGCGTGACGTTTACGTGACGTTAGCCTATGAAAAACGAGCTAGATAAAACGTCACAGCCTACTTGGCTAATTAGAGGAGATCGTTGACTGCTTGTGAGCTCTTATTGGCTCCCTCCTAGTGACGTTCAGTGTCAAGTTAAGTTGCTGTCTAGTATAGAGAGACAATGTCAAACATAACATACTATCCATACCTCGGTACATTATAATATGGTATATATACCATACGATATATTATTTTAGGATTGAAAACATATGTCAAAATCGAAAGTTTCGGGGCGTTTGCTCGTTTGCTGCGCCCTGCTTCTTCGTAAACAAGAACATTTTTAATACGCTTTTATTAGTTTCACATATGAGTTTGCTTGCTTGTTTGTTTGTATGTAACTCGGAATAAAAGATAAAGTTCACGTTCTTTACAAATATAAAACTAATATATTTAATACGATTATTAATACTAAAGGCTAAACTATATTACATGTTGATGTATTATAAGTGTTTCAGTAGTTTGTATGTATGTATGTATGTTGTTTGAGATTTAAAGAATTTCAATAAAAGATAAAATTCACGTTCTTTGCAAATATAAAAGTAATATTAGTTAATACTATTATTAATACTAAACGCTAAACTATATTATATGTTGATGTATTATAAGTGCATGTAAACTTAGCGGATATTCAATAGTTTTGAAAATCAGACAGAAATCTTTTTAGTTTGATTAACTCTAAAAGCGTATTTTTTAGTTTTTTAAACTATAATTTCTATTATTATTTTTTGTGAATGTGCTTTCGTTTCGAGTTAAAATATTGTTACTCGTCTTTAAATTTCAATTATTTTCTTACGTTTCAGCAGGATAGCACCGAGGACCCCCTAGCATGCGCTCGCGGAGCCCCGAGGATCCGCGCACCACACTTTGGGAAATACTAAAAGTGACTATATAGACTGAAATTAGCTATATTGTAGTGTAAGAACACATAAAGGATTTAACACACGTTTTAGCACGGCGGTCGATGAGCTACGACTGATGATCAAATTCGTTTCACGTAATAGATGGCGGTCAACTAGGTATACAAGCAGCATACAAATGTTGATTTGTTTTGTCGCATGAGGCTGAATAATAGTGGACCAGTTTTGAAACACAACACATTTTAATGCGAAAATGTTTTTCTCAATCGACTTGGAGGGAGGGGGATATGCACTATATATATTTGTCTTTTTCCAATAAATAGGGAAAGGCACCAACAGTGACATAGGTGTAGTAAACTGACATTTCTGTGTTTTTCCTCTATAAGTTGTACCTTGATATTGGAGTGACATATAGCCGAAAAATCCTGGTACTGTCTGATTTTCTTAGGTAAAACCTTCTGCATAAATACGCATGCGTCAGGTCTTCTCTAATCTTACCAGAATAGGGGTGGTAGGGGTAGGGTAAGATAACAATAACTGGAAGAATAATAAGAAGCATTTTGAGTCGTATCAAACAGCGTGGAGCGATGCTAATTTCAAATACATAGTTTAGTTGAATATGTCAAAAGGATAGCAAATACAAGTTTTAAATTAAAAACTTCGAATAGTTCACAACTACAACCCATCACCCCTTTTTGAAGTGGAATGGTTCGCGAGTGCTAGGCGCGGTTTGCACGGACGGACAGTATGTCGGCTTACTATACTTTTGTCAGTTTTGATGCCTTTCCTTGAATTAAAAAAGTACACTAACCGCAAAACTTTACGAAAAGAAATCATCACAAAAAGGTATAAAATATGAGTTTAAATAGAATGCAGTAAAGTTAGTGTATTTATAATAGGTATAACCCAGCAAATATGATTTACAAATAAACAAATGAAGGCGTGACTTTCCCGGTTATATTTCCTATAGAAGAGATGTAATGAATGTATGTAAATAAGATAAATATTACTAATACAGTAGTCGCCTCTTATACGAATTACGTTTGCTCTAAACAGTTTTTATTCAACAAAGCGGCTGATTCCAAGAAACTGCTAATTCAATAAAGCTGGATTTTATTCTGTTTTTGACAATTTGATTCATTAAAGCGGATGATTCAATTAACCACTGATTCAATTAACCGGCGTTCACTGTATAGACATGTGATTTTAGTTTAGATTCTCCAAAGGCGGATCCAGAAACATTTCAAGGGAGGGGAGATAGAATTTTATTACTTCCTTTTTACTGGGTACACTGGTTTTAAAATATTAATCACAAAGGTTTCAAACTTCAATTTCGAAACCTTTTCGGCCCCAATGTTTCTCCTCTCGTCCAAAATTTCGTTTTTTTTGCACTCCAATATCGAAAAATTAACAGAGGTGATTCTCTCAAGGAAAATGCGATCGCTCCACCCACCCTCCCTTGTTTAAGTCCTTGAGATTTTCTAAGAAAGCTATTTATATAGCACTAGCAGTGCACGCAAAGCCTGCACTCATGCAGTAAATAAAAAAATTAAAAAAAAATTGAGCAGGAGTAATGTTTTCCCCTTCAAAAGCGTAATCCCGAAAACTGCTAAGATCACAAGTTAAGCTTTGGCTAGTTCACTTCGTATTAAAAGGTCGAAGTCAATCTTTCCACGTTTGAACAAAATGGCAACGGCAATTGAAACTTGATTTCCACAAACTTTAACCTTTTAACTGTCAAATTATTTTGATTTTTAACACTTTTCCAAGCACAAACCCGAGAAACAGTCGGGTTTGACAAAGAGATGAAGCCAAAATAAACGTCTCCCGATATATATTCGGGTACAACAATACGATGCACTCAAAAAAAAAAAAAGAAAGAAAAAATTACCCCGAGTAATACTCGGGCGTGACATTTTCGAAAATCAGCTGTGCCCGAGACTATCTCGGGCATGACAGTTAACAGGTTAAGCGGGTATAAGTCGTTTCCACGTGATTTTTCAACATTCCCGTTCACTGCAAAGTAGGTAGAAAATGTTCTAAAATAGGATTTTTTGTAATCTTTTCAATGAGACCAAGACGATACGATAATTATTTCTCTAGTTAGAACCATTTTTGGGTCAAAAACTTAGATTTCGAATAAAAAAAGAACTATTCATCGAATTTTTTCCTACCTGGTTTAACAACCTGCCCTGAGCTTACCAGCACCTGCTGTAAAAAATTGAACGAAATCGGCCCGGTAGTCTTCTTAGTTTACCCCGGACATATTTTGGAGTTGATGTTTAATATATATAAAGATAAACCAAATAAACAGAGGAATTTAAAAAAAAAATCTCAATTCCTCCAACCTCTTCTAAGGGAAAACAAACATGAAAAGAGTTAGTAGGGTTAGTTAGTTGAATTTCTATGCGCAAAACAAGCTTAATAAGCCTAGAAAAAAAAAATTGGATTTTAGGGGTCTTACAAATGAGGCGCACTATAGGAAAAGAAACACAAATAGCTCAAAATACAAGTGCTTCTCCTCTAATGGGAGTCGGGGCTTATTTTCCAACAAAAGGCGGGGAAAAAAACGTAGAATTGAAGCTAGGATCACGAAGAATATAATGTCTGCATCCCGGGGATCCTTCAGGAACTTATCAGCAGTGGAACTGTTGATTTGAGCTTATAGAGGACTGGACTACAATTACGATAGTGGGAGGATATATAATGAAAAAATCAGTAGTTAACACTTGTTGGACAAGTGGTGTTAAAAATAATTTTGAAATAATAAATGCTTGATCATAAAATGAATTTTTAGTCAAAAATGAATGTTAAAACAGTGTAAGAGGGAAAAAATATTTTCTAAGAGATCCTGTTTTTCTCTCTCGGTACTGTACAGAGAATAACGGCAGCTGGGGCCAGGTGGGATAAAATAAGTCAAAAAAGAGCAATTTTACAATCCATGCTTTGACAGCAAAAAATATATTGATTCAACCAGTAAATAAAATATCGAGGATATGAAAATGTATATTCCTTATGACATATTGACACAAATAAATAAATTTTAAAATGTGTTGTCACTGACTTATTTAACCCCATCATCAGTGGCGTAGCTAGGGGTTGGCAGGAATGGCTCTTGCCACGGACGCAGCAGCCAGGGGGGCGGCATTTTGACCGATTTTTTTTTTTTTTTGGTCAAGTCCAAACAAACTGAAAAACGAAAATTTGATAGACACCCGAGCAGCTCCAACTGCACCCCCAAGCTGCAAAACAAGCCATACAAAATGTGCAACTTTGCTTTGGTAGATTTTGGTTAGATACACTAATGTTAGAAACATGCAATTCACCACCAACTCATTTATTTCATCCACGGACTGCAGTTTCGTTCTTTTAAGCGTGCTTCGGGAAAAAAAGCACGAAACTGCAGTCTATGGATGGAATAAACAAGTTGGTGGTGTATTGCATGTTTCTGCCTTAGCCCTGGCTTAGGGGCGGTTACTTACTGTATTACACTAATGTTAGCTTAAATCTATCTGGCAGGATAGAATTTAGTTACACAGGGTCTGATGTCAGTATAATAGGCTGATCTGAAATCGACCGGTCTTATCCACTTAACCCTTCATGCCCGGCGGGACTCATGAAGTCCCGCCTATATTACTTTAATATTATGAATCCTAAATGGCTGGAATCATGCTGGTACTTTAAAGAACTCGTTGTCCTTTGCTGAGAGGTCGACAGATAGTACCTGCAATCGGAAACAGTTTTTTAGGAGCCCTAAGGCGTAGGGGGCCTTAAACCCTACAAATAAAAAAAAAACTTGTTATATATGTTGTTTGATACACTTTTAACTAAAAAAACAAAAGAATGTACAAAACTACATTGCTAAATTTATTTGGGATATAAAGGATTAAAGGAGATCGAAACAAACCTTTTCTCTCCGCTTCTTTCCAGCCTTTTTTTTTTAACTTTTTAACGATATCGCTTCAACCTATCAATTACGTACTATACTTCGGAAATAACGTTCTACGGTTTTAAAAATCGGCGAACTTTTGTTGAAACTATTTCGGATACTGATTTTTAGAATGAAATTTTATGATGACAGAAAATAACTCCTCTGTTGGTAACATTTTTTCTGTGGCGAAAACTAGCTAGATAATAATATGTATTTCTTAAAAACGGGAGGGGAAGGTTTCTAAAAAACGACTACTGCAAATTTTGCGATTTTAAAAATTTTACCAAGAACCTGCATTAAATGAAGATTTCAAAAATGAGTAACACAAGTACAGCGGCGCGCGATTTTGAACGAGTAACGTTTTCAAACGCTGTTTGTGTTTTAGAATGTTCAAAAAAAAAAAAGATAAATTAATATTTTTTTAGTGAGTTTCGATTTCGTATTTTGAAACTTTTGCTATTTTACATGTACTTTAATGAAGTGCTCTCGCTTCTAAACTATGTATAGCACTACCTTGTTTTTTATACTCATCACTGTGTTAGTATTATTGGGTGGGATTGAGCTCGATTTGTAATCACGTCAGTGTAATATGTTTTGTGCTCTTTCTATTGTCAAAACAAATAAAAATAGCTATTGTTTCTCATGTATTACTGAACAAGGAAACGCCAAGAAAATATTGAGGGAAGAAACGTGTAATCTACGCTACTTCAGGGGGGCGAGCTACTTTTTTTAAACGGTACAAAAATATACGTGCTAATCAGTTTTTTTTTTTTAAATCATTTTCAGTTAGAGCACCGCCGTTGTAGTACCCGCCAATATCTTCCCTATTTTTGGCCCGTGTTAGTATACGCTGTATTTAAAATTTAAAAAAAAAAAAAAAACAAACAAAGAAAATACATCTGGTACTTTATTAAAGCCAGGGAGTGAACAATTGCCTAACTCCCCTCATAGATAATATTAGTATTAAATAACGCCGGGTCTCTGGAACATTTTCAATACTTAAAATGAAAAGTATTTATTCATTAAAAATAATTGGGGGATTAAAATAGCGAAATTTTATTTTGCCTGTATGCAAGGAGTCGTATTTATTAAGCCAATTTCGTATTAATTATGCTTTTTTTATTTTCTTTGATTTCCTAATTACAATAGAATCAATGCTTTGATTTTTAATTAAAATGCACAAATTATGTGTATTTTATATATTCTTCTAGTGTTTTAAAACAAATTCTATTTAAAATAAAAGCTGTTGTGCGAAAAAAAAAAAAACATTATGTTCAATAACGAATTGCAAGAATTATTTGTTTTTTGAATTTAAGTGAAATGATGGGGAAAGGTAGGATTGTTCGAAAGACAAAAATTGTCAAATTGAAAAAAAAACTTGTAAAAAATAAAACTTGAATTTCACCCAATAATACGAACAAACAGACATATCATGCACACAAAACTTGAAGGAGAACACTGAGCATCGTTAAAAATGCTGAAAGAAAGAAAAAAGAAAAAAAAAGGTTGCAACATTATCTGCAAATTTTTTGAATAAAAAAATCAAAATTTTTGTAGTAAAGACATTTTGGGAGGTCATTATGGCCTCCCATCCGAGCTTCCTCTAGGGGGGGTGCAATTTTCCACGTTCGCCACGGGCGCTGGCCCCCCTAGCTACACTACTGCACAGCACATCATAGGCTGGGATAAAATAGGTCACAGTTTAGAGATAGCTGTTCAGCTATTTGCTTGCAATTGCTGCCTTAGCTTTGGCCATATTTGCTAAACTGCACCAGGGGCCTTCCTTGTGTAACAGAAAGGTGCTGAACTGTTGCCATAACCCTAAGTTTTTTCAGAAAGTATCCCGTTTATTTCCGTAAAGTGAAAGGCTTTTATTAGGAAGGTTTCTAAGTTCTTCAGGAAGATTACTAACTTTTAGCGGAAACCTTCCTGATTTTTCCAGGCATGTGATTGGTAGATCAGCAGTCCATCATTTTCTAGGAACGTTTCAGTTTTTTTTTTTTTTTTTTTTTTTTTTACAGTAGTGCAGGGAAAGCTTTAATCTTTAAACCTTATGAAAACTTGGGTTACATACACTGTGTCTGCATTCAACTGATATCCTAATTTTATTTGATTTTCACAATGAAATAGTAAAAACAATTTTTACACTTGTGGTATTTTGAACAGAAGTGCAGCTCTCTATTTGGCCTATGCACTTATTTTCTTCGGTGACAATGTATTTATGTTATAAATTATTACAGTAACGCACCTCTTTTACAGTAGAATCTAAACTTAGTAGACAATCAGGGCTTAATATTTAATGAAAGAAGTGTGGAAGCCCTATAGTACTTGAAACTCATTTTAAATCGTTTAAATTTTGGCTAATGTTAAAAAAATGAATTTTGACAACTCGAATTCAAAATATATATATATATATATATATATATATATATATATATATATATATGTAGCAATTTCTCATTGGTCAAAAAAAAATTAATTACAATATTAATAAATAAATGAGTCAAAAATATATAATTATAATTAAAAATAAAATTGAAAGGAAGTGCAATAGCTGAGATTCGATGAAATTCCGCAAATTTAGCGATTGTTACAACAATGAGCTTTTAAGAATATATCAAAACTGATTTTAACTTCTACTCTCAAAGTAAAAAAATTGATTTTTACTCTAGTTTTGCAACAAAAACTGCAACGAAAACATAAAAATACGAGACACTACAGAAGCTTTCAAAGCACGAATACGCATTTAAAAGAACTACGGAAAACAAGTCAACCTTCCGCATTGTTAAACTTATTATTATTTCATCAACTTCAAAAGACTGCAAGAAAAAGCTGTTTTCAACCACTTTTTGCATTTATAATGACCCTTAAAAAATAACAAACGCAAGATGTTTTGAAATAAATAACGTGAAATGAATTTCGTTAATATGAGCTCGCAAAACCAGTAGTTTGGTAAGCAAGTTATCATGAAAAGAATATCAGACGGATTAAATCCTTTTTTGGATCTTATTAAATAGCTGAATATGTAGGTCTTTCTTAAGCGGTCCCGGTTAGAATCGTAATTCGTATGTGTCATTCCACAAAAGGAAATTTTCATTAAAATAATTAAGCTGCTGTGTAGAAAGTTGGAAGGAATGAAATATTTCAATGTTTTAAAGTAGGTCAAGCATTCGATTTATTTTCTTTTAAGAAAAGGGGGGGGGGGGGTCTCAGAAAATGTTTAAAGAGCGAAGGAAAAGATTCCAGTGGAAGAAGAGAACCCTAAAATAATAAAAATATTGTTTAAAAAACTGAAAAATAAGCTTTTAAATATATTTTAGCCTTTGGTGTTAATATTAGTACTATTATAAATAGTACCTGGCGACCGAGCCCAGTTCGGTTACAATAATGTTTAAATTAGTTTTAAAAAACTAAAAAATAAGCTTTTAGATGCACTTGTAATGCATCAAGATGTAATATATAGTAACATAATTTATATAATATATTTTAGCCTTTAGTATTAATAATAGTACTAAATATATTACTTTTATATTTGCAAAGAACGTGAATTTTATCTTTTATTCAGAGTTACATACAAACAACTGAAACACTTGAACACATCAACGTGTAATAATATATTTTAGCCTTTAGTATTAATAATAGTATTAAATATATTACTTTTATATTTGTAAAGAATGTGAGTTTTATCTTTTATTCAGAGTTACATACACACCAGTGAAACTAATAAAAGCGTATTAAATAAAAGAGGTTTGTAAAATCGTGTTTTCTTCTAAAGTTCGAAGTACTTATTTAAATAAACTTGAAAAGCATTTTTAAGCCCTTAGTTGCAATTACGCATTTAAAACAGATGTGATTTATTTAAAAAAACACAACCTTATTTGGACGAGACATCATCATCACAACCTTATTTAAACGATGCGTACAGTGGGGATGCTGGGCCAAGGGTTTTTGCTCCGCCCTTGATCTGATTCAAAGGGAACACAGCTCTCTTCATCCCGGTCAAACCACGAGTTGTGGAATGTACGGGGGGACCCTGGAGTGTGAAGTGAAGTGAAACTTAAAACCAACTGAAACCAAATGCGTACTGGAGAAGGGACTCTAGATCCATTCTCAACAACCCCTCCTGCGCCTTCGGCGTAAAATGAAATGGAAATCACACCACAATAACTTTAATTTGATCGGTCTCTTTAACATTTCAAAAACAATAACAGTTCTTACGTGTTGCCAAAATTCGTTTGCCAAATACCATAAACTTTAAATTAACGCTGATGTGATTAAATATGAAATTCATTGCTATAAGTTATAATGAAACGTGGTTGCTATGAAACAGGAACAATGATAGTAATCATAAAGAAAATGGCGAAAGAAATAAGATCTCAAACTTTTAAAATGAAGGCAAACAAACGGGGGTTTTTTGTGAAAACTCGCGTTTTTACAGAAAAAATGCCGATGTAAATGAACTCAAAAACCAAAACTTTATCTAAATACACGAAATTTTATCGAAATAGTGAGAGCCGTTTTCGAGATCCAAAATAAAAAAATATATATACAAGAATTGCTCGTTTAAAGATATTAGATATTACTTTTAAATTTGCAAAGAACGTGAATTTTATCTTTTATCCAGAGTTACATACAAACAACTGAAACAGTTATAATACATCAACATGTAATGTAGCTCAGCCTTCAGTATTAATAGTAGTATTAAATATATTACTTTTATATTTTGCAAAGAATTTTATCTTTTATTCAGAGTTACATAAATACAAACAAAAAATAAACCCACATGTGAAACTAATAAAAGCGTATAAAGAAGTGAGTAACCGCCCCTAAGCAAGGGCTAAGGCAGGAACATGCAATACACCGCCAACTCTGTTATTTCGATCCATGGACTGCAGTTTCGTAGAAATATTGGATCGGTCCTCAGAAACTTTTGCTCGCCCACGTTAAAGAAAAAAAGGAATAGTTTACTTAAAGGAAAAAAAGGAATAGAAAGAATAACTATGTAACACTTAAAAAAATACAGTATTTTTTACATGAATGCATAAAAACATGGTAGAAACTAATTTATATGCAAGTTCAGTGCTGCCCTCATCCCCCACACCAAAAGAAAAAGAAAAAGAAAAGTACTATTATTTTGTCCTCTTTCGCAAGCAATTGCATTTAGGTTCGGTCCTGGAAAACAACGATAGAGTGTAACATGAGTTCAGCTATTACAGAAAAGTCCATTAATTTCTCGTTGCCGCTTTCGCGAAAAAAGTTGTAATGTGTGTCCTTCCTCAGAGAGAAAGAGAGAGATAAAAAAAAAAGATGATTGCTGCCTTAGTATCCTGGATTTAATTTCAGACGGCAGAGTTTTTCATTGAGAACCCCCACGTTCAAAGCATCTCTCCTTCCTCGCCTCCGCCACCTTCATCAAAACTACGGAAAGCATAGGGACCGGAAGTATTTTTTTTTTTTTTTCAAGCAAATCAATTGTTACATGTTTTTATTTCAAATCGACAGTGTAATCATTCTCGTTTTCAAGGGCATTTTGCTATTTAGTAGCAAATTTTTAATCCCGAATAGATTTCTTAAAAAATTGATTTTTAGAACAAAATATCTTGAAATGACATCTTGGATACTATCTGATTTTCTTAGGTAAAACCTTCCGCGTATTTACACATGCGTCAGGTCTTCTCTGATCTTACCAAAATAAGGGTGTTAGGTAAGATAACAATAGGGGAAGAATAATAAGAAGCATTTTGAGCCGTATCAAACAACGTAGAACGATGCTAATTTCAAATAAATAGTTTAGTTGAATGTGTCAAAAAGATACAACAAATGTAAGTTTTAAATTGAAAACTTCGGAAAGCTCCTACCAGTGGCGGATCCAGAAAAAATCTACAGGGGGGGGGGGCACAAAATGTTTTTTTATTTTTTAACTGAAAAATAGTAATTATTGTTAAAAACAAACAACCGTCATACTCTTATGTATTATCGTATTTTCCTTACCTTTCGGTTCCTGGTAATAATGGCATTCCATCATAAACGTATGCAAAAAACATATAATAAAATAATGCAAAAGATATATAAAAGCACTTAATTCACTATCGTCAAACATTAAGAACAACCTCGCCCACTCGAACTCGAGAAAATATCACTGAAGAACTATCTACTTTTCCATAACGGTTAAAATATAACAATATTATAGCTAAAGTGCTTTGGATGTCTTCTTTTTTGATGAGTCTAAATTCGGAAGAATGCACAGACATGGCGCCGTATCATTCAGACAATAAGTATCAAAACAAAACATATTTTAGCGTTTGAAGAAATGTAGCTGTAATAAAAATGTATTAAATGAGTAGTTTTTCCCTTTGATTGACGTTTAATTAATAAAAAACTAAATGCTTGTAATAGCCAAGTGGAATAAGAATGCAAAAACATACTTCCACTCAACCGCTTGTTATGTCTCCCTTTTTTTTTTCTATATGCAAATACAAGGTAAGCAAAAATACGTCAAAGCCTTTGCTTTCAAATGATCTGGGGCCATGGAATAAGTTTGAGACATTCGAAAGTTCCGAAGATCAATAAATAAAAAGAAAAAAAAAGAAACCGACACATTTTTCTCACATCGGAAATGTGCCAAGAGTAATACTCAAAATGACTTTTCTTTTTCGATTCCGTTGCCAAAAAACTGTTAAAAAATATTTAAAAAAATGCAAAACAGATGTAACCAATCAGCACCGAAAATCTGATCGGTGTTTTTTATTTCAGTATGGGTTTTAGGCTCTTCGAGAATATATGACAGGGGGGGCACGTGCCCCCGTGCCCTCCCTGCTGGATCCGCCACTGGCTCCCACTCACAACCCATCACCCTTTTTTAAGTGGAATGGCTCGCGAGTGCTAGGCGCGGCATTCATAGACGGACAGTACTGTCTTGTGGTATATTTTTCCACGTTACTGAATTTCGTATAAGGTGAACTGTTTCAGGCAATAACAAATAATTGTGTGATTTTTGGAAAAAGTAAAATAAGGAAAAGAAAAATTCGGTGAATCTGTGCGTAGAAAATTACATGGCGAAAAGAAAAGCAGAGGCATAAGGAATCTAATTTTTGGAACAGGAGCAATCCTCAATTTGACAAATGAATTTCCAAACTTTACCGAAGGTGACAACAAAAGAAAAAAAAATACTGTCTTCGAATTTTCCAAATTGTGAATCGAAATTTGCCGAAACATTTTTGGGGAGTAACTTAGACCTAACATCTGAGACCGCCTGGAAAAAGGGTTGACCAAACATTATCCTAAGAATAATGTAAAAGAATTTTTTTAACGCAAAAGCAGCTTTTACATTTGATCGCCAAACGTTTTCAGAAATCATGCTCAAAATTTTCGGCTATTTTTCTTAGAAACTGTGTGGATTTCATTGTATTCAAGAAACTCTAATATCCATCATAAATATATTACTTATATCGCATTTCTTCTTCTGCGTAACAAGAGATTTAAGATGTAATCTCCTAAGAATACCATCTCCGAGACTACAACTAAAGAAACAAAAGGAGGCCCATTTTTAGGTTATACACCACCCTAAGGCAAGGTTTAAAACCTACTCTTCTGTGAAAAAGCATTTTCATGTCAAGTATTTGTTTTGTTTCATGATGAAAACATTTAACTTTGGCAGTCTCGAAGTATTCCCTTGTTAAATATAGATCTTATCCTGACGTTGTCAAGGAATAAAAGTTAGAATGCATGAACACAATTGGAGGCTAAGTCATCCACGCAAGTGCATTTCAAATACTTTTGTGCATTGATACTCGCACATTAAGTCACTTTGCAACATTACAAGAAAATGGTTAAAGACGTGTGAATTACGTCTTCCGTTCCAAATTAGTTGCAACGTTTGAATAAAGGATTATCGATGTTGAAGATTTTATGACTATTTCAACATTTTGTTCAGAGACTTAACGCTATGTTATAAATTCACAACATAATAAGGATTCTCCTCTTAAACTAAACTCAGTGGCGAAACAGCTCATGGGTGTCAAGGCCACTGTGCCCATCTCAGTTTACTTAACCAAAGACTCTTAGTTGCAAAGCAGATTTTCCGTTTAGGTGGTCAGTCGAACACTGAACCCAAGGGTTTGGTTCTCAAGCACGCTTGGCATTCATTTTATATACCACTAAAAGGATTAAAGTGGGTCAACCGGGCCCAATCCGAGAATTGAACCCGGGTTTGCGGGTAGAAGGAAGCGCAAAAAGCTCAGTGAGACACTGGCTTAACTATAAATTACTCACTACAAATCAACAGTAACTTAATAAGTATTCTCTCCTCAACACAGTACGAAATTAGAAACACAAAAAAAGTTCGCAAACTCGTATGCCAAGCGCCAATTTTTATAAGTGCTCTACCACCAATATGGGCGATTCTCTGTAAACTGGTAATTGGCTGTCCGGACTGAGTATTTTTAAAATAATAAAGTGCAATAAAGTAATTATCTCTCTTAATACAAGTAAAGTATTAATACTTTGTGGCCCAATTGTATTTGGAGTGATAACAATTTATTTTTTTTTTCTAGAAATTATCTAAGCGCCAAAAACACAGTCCCCCAAAACACAGTCCCAAAAACACAGGCTGTCTCAATCCCATAGTCTAACTGTTTAAGATAGTATTTCAAAAAACCTATTAACACTACATAAATTTAGCAATTAATATCTAAAAATAGAATATAAAGCTATATTTTTCTTATGAAATAACGCATAATTACGTATTTCTAAAACTTAAAATTGTCATGTAAATTCTGTCCGGAGTTTTTTCAAACAGTCCCCTGCAACAAATTCGAAGCTGTAATACGAAAAATCTATAACTTTTGCAAATTCTTTTTGGCATGAAGGTTAAAGTAATCAATGTGAATTTGCCGAAATCGCCGAGAACGGTGCTGAAACGCTACTTTGCTTAGTTTGAGAGCAACATTTGTGATGAAAGTATGCATCAGGGTCGTTGCGAAAACAGTCCTCTGGGAAGTGATTTTATTAATGTCAATTAATTTAATTATAAAACATATTAGTTATTATATCCACGATTTGTGCCTAAATTTATAGGTAGTCTCGTAACTAATTATGTTCCAATAGTTTTGCAGATATTACGCTGCAAAGAGCAAAAACACAGTCACCTGGCACTGTCCCCTGCCTAGTTATACCAGGCGGGGAACTTACCCCCTATCATGATTTATCAGAAAAACACAAACTTCAATTGGCCCTCTTTCAAACCAAAGTAATAGATTCATTTTCTGCACAATAATGTTATAATTATACGAACATTTCAAAAAAACCGTGCCCAGACAGATTTCGTGTGAAAAATGACGAGTTTACAGAGAATCTCCCATATTACAGAAATCTTAGTTTGTTTTCTAATGAATTCACAATTCATTTGCCAGAAGATAGTTTTATGCTAGGACTAGTAGAAGAGTAAAGAGTCCTTATACAATGGGGCCTGAGAGAAAAGTGCGTGAATTTTGAATATTTTATATTAACTTAGTACTGATTAAAAGAGAGAAGGAGGGAGTGCTGGATAAGTACAAGTTGTTGACTGATAATAAAGCACACAAATTTCTGAAGAATGTTCAAACAAAATCAAAATTCATCAGCATCAATAATCAGTGAAAACACATGTTGAGCAAACTAATTTGGGACAAAATTTTCGACCGAAATGTAGCGACTAATTCTGATGGATGGAGTATATTTTTAAGGTGAAACTTTTTGCGGCGGGGCTTTGAAATTCTGGTCCACAATCTTTTTCTGACGGAAGGGACTTGGTAGTTTTTTAATTGCTACCAAAACGACGAAAAATAATAGTAATTAGAAAGTAATTATTTGTCCGTTATCGAGGTATAAAGTCTTAAAGTCAGTTAAAATTTTAAGAAATGTGCTAAATGTAAAAACTTGGCGTGAAAATTGAAGGCACCAATTAAACAGGACCGTCATTTCGAATTTTTCGGGGGGGGGGGGCGCAGAGTGTATACACAATGACACAATTTACCACAAAAATTGCAAAAACCACGCCTACTTTGTGTAAATAATACGTTGATTTCCCAAATTCAGGGGGGGGGGCAATTGACCCCCTCCCCTGAACCCCGAAATAACGGGCCAGCAATTGAAGATGATTTCACTGTCTACATGCGGCAGGACATCCTTATGCAAAGCGAATGAGAGATGTCTTCCTTTATTCACGAAACTCGTTTAATTTGATCACTTGTCATAAAATTTTACAGAAATTAGAGCCTCATATTTTAATAAAATGTACACGATGGCAAATAATTTATGCATCTAGAAATATGTTTTACTATTCTCTTTTACCTGCACGTTAAAAATAAGTGCGATCACAGTTCTTAATACTATAAGTACTTCATTGAATGTAAATATTTATAATCCTTTCTTTCACCAAACGGTCTGCGATTAAAGTAGTCTGTAGCCTTTATATCTAAATCAATAAAATGAAAAAGAAAGGCATAAATCCAATTTTGAGACTAACAATACAATTCAAACACAGTCTGATAGATATATAAAAAAAAATTGCAGCTATGAACTTTCTTTCATTTCAACAAATAAGCTTCTTTCTCCAGCTAGTTTCTCCTGTCCTTATTAATCTTTCTCCTTATGTGAGGATACAAAATTTAATCATTGAGCGGTTAGTAGCACAAAAGCAACATAAATGACACTTGGCTCAAATCTGATCTTTCGAAACAAAATTTATGAATCTTATGACAAAAGTATTATTCTTTATCTCTCCCCACCCTCCCGAACAAAATGGCAATTGAGAGTCTTTAAATATTTTTATGACACATTCCCTTTTGCATGTGTCACGAACATTGGGTTGTTATTTCATTACTTTCGCCGTCGTTATTTTGTTTCCAATCTTGAGAGGGATTGCGTGTCTCGGTGTTTTGTGACATTATCAAGGCGCGGGCCATTGTTTTGGTTCTCGTGTTCCGTGAAGGAATGTTAATTAATAAAATTTAAGCAGATAAGTCATAAAAAAAATAATATCAAGATCCTTTAGGTTGAATCGGAAATGAAAAGTTGGAAATTGTCTTCGCTTCGAATTCTTTAAACGGTTCTCAATGGCGTATCATGTTCAAAATGCAGATATTTTTATGTTATAGTTGATAATTAAATCTATAAAATTACTGCATGAATTACCGACCAGAAGACCACAGGCAATAGTTGATTTGAAAAATAAGCAATTTATATTCCAGAATAAAAGAGCACATCCAATAATATAGACGTATTGGTTGATTAATTAGATGAATAAGAAGAGTTTTGCAGGAGTTAATTGGTAAATATTTGCATGAAACCATCTATGTAATTTCTTTAGAAAAGACCATACTAATAATTATTTGTTTCTTAAAATGAAATTATAATTAACTCAGCAATTATAATAGCACTGGGAAAAAACATTGCTTCAATGTTTCGAAATGTATGGAAATTGGCATCAGGAAACATTATTCTTTTATTCATTTCAAAGCGCTTTTTTACAACCTTATTATATGTATTGAAAAAGTTTTAGTCTAACTACTTCCTCGCTTTATATCAAGGGTTCACAACCTTTTCCAACTCACGTACCCTCTTTTTTGTGTGTATCATTGTATTGAAGCGTACCCCGAAGAAAATTGTTTAGTTTCAGTAGCATAAACTGTTTATTGCCTTCATATATTTCATACATTAGTGGGTTCATACATTAGTTACCCAATTCAGAAATTAAGCTCGAGACCTCTGCAGGGGCCCAGTTGAATTGTGCAACCGATTGAAGGGCTATAAGAGGATCAATCGCATTGTTTTGACGATACAAGAAGGCCCAGACCCCCCTCTCCCAGACTATTGGCATATAATTCCCTCTCAAAAAAAGCACAGTAAACATAAAGCCTACAATTCTGCGGAACATCATTTGCAACAACATGGGTATACCGTCAAACCTCGTTAAAACGAACTAAAATGGACCTTTAAAACCAATTCGTTGAAACTGTTGTCCGTCTTGTTCGAAGAACAATAAACAACAAACAGGAGGACCGGGGTCGGAAATTTAGTTCGTCTTAACGAGATTAAACTCTTATTACATTAATATGATTTGTTATGACTGCTATGGTCAGAAACTAACAGAAATTATAAAATCTTAGGAACCAAGAAAAGATTTAAGACGCCTGGAAATATATTTCTTTGAGTTTATAAGAAAATTCAGTGTAACACGGCTTCTGGTTCTGAAAAACAAAACTAGTCGCCACTTTATGTGTTTAGTCGGGATTTTTCGGACTTTGGTTGTGATTATCGTCATAATCAATCAGAATGGAATGAAATGAAATCTCGCTACAAAGAACTTCGAAAAACCACAAGTTCCACACGTTATAACAGTCGTTGTAATACAATTCAAGCGATATAAGAAGGGTTAAATTGAGATTTAAAAGGTATTTCGTTGAAACGGATATTTCATTGCACTGGTATTCGTTATAACGGGATTTAACTGCAAAATGACATCACCAAGATTGAAGAACTGGCTGAAAGATGTCATTTAAGGCGGTGGAACATGATGCCTGTACTTTGAATGCCAAATTTTTGAATTTAACAACACATTACTGAAGAAATAAGTAATTTATTGCAAAAGATATAACTCACCATAGTAACTGTTCTATGCAGAGTAGGGGGAGGACAAATTAATCCTTCAGAACACTTGTGAGGTTCCTACAGTGTCTTTAAACTCAAAGAACTGCACTCAATTATAAAACTTTATCTGCAGTGTAACGCTGCAACACTTGCCAAATTAAATCTAACAACTACCTCAAAAAACTCACTACGGGAGAGTTGGACACGTCTATGGTCATTTGCCAGATCCAGATCTGGCCTCCTTTACACACCTCATTTTTTTTTCCTATTTTGAGAAATATCCATCTCTGAGATGGGTAGCAATTTTCTTCGTACATTTGTATTCCAGATCACTGATTTTTAACTACATTTGCTTGGGTTAACTCAAAACAAATCAAACACACTAGAAAAAAACATTATTATTTACATTTTGTCACTACGCTTAAAGTGTTCAAGTTGACTAAAACTTCACACGCAGCCCCACATAGACAACTACACTCCATCCCAAAACAATCAACAAACATAAGCATAGTTCGAAAAGGGAAACAAGTTACTGAAACGCAGCGAATTTTTCACAGGTTATTGAAAAGAAGACAATGTCACGCACGCACAATTTCAGGAATACAGTTACACTTGCTCTTAAATAAGTATAACTAATAGCGTCTTCAACTAGTACTAAAAATGTTTTATTACTAACATTTATCAGCCGCGTATGTGATCATATCTATTGAAGTGTGAACTCATTTTCAGAAAATTGGTACGAAGAATTGAAGAAATGATAAACAAACAAACGTAGCATCCAACGCAAAAAAAAAAAAAACAATTGTTGAAATTAGGCTCTTTTTATACAGGATGCAAAACAAGAAACTGGTTCCATGAGCATACGAGACCATTCAGTAAACACAATCGTCTGCAGAAAAAAAGAAAAAATCTGTAAAAAATTAAGCGAGAAACTGCCTACTGTGGAATTTTCAATATAAACAACTGCAATTTTTCTCTCAACAAACGCAGGATGTACGTTTGTTTCTTTTTTTTTTTTTTACCATAGCTTTGAAATTCTTATCCGCAACTTTTTGTAAGATGGAAATAACGTAGTTATTTTTTAATTGTTGCCAAAAACAATGAAAAATAATAATTAAGAAGTTACTTTGGTAATAAATTTAACGAGTTAATTTCAAATTTGAACTGTAGCAAGCATATATTTGTGTGTTTTGGGCATTTTAACCTTTTCATATAATGTAGGTTTTTAAAGTTAAGTTAAGAGATTCTCTTCAAAAGCGATTTTAAAAGCTGTTGAAGAGAAACTTTATGTCTGACGAAAAGCAGCACATGGGATCTTTTTGTTTTCTTTCTTTTTTTTTTTTTTTTTTTATTATCCTTGTCCAAGACTGCATGAGCTGTATCCTAATCGACTGTTCAAATTCGGTACATCTGTGCTTCGGATACCCTATCTATTTTACTGTGAGGTACATACTGCAAATTTTGTTGTTGTAACCATTCTTCTTATCGAGTTGGAATAAGTTTTCTGCTCGTGGCTTACTTTTTGAGATTGACCCAAGGGTTCCTAAATTCGACTTTCAGGCCAACCTTTGAAGAAGGGTGCCACGAATCGAATCTGTGAGGTAGAGCGTAATCTGTGAGATAAAGTTCTCTAACAATGACTTCCATAACAAACCGGAATCGAATATTGCAACAAAGTTCTTGAAGTTCCAGCTATTTCCCGAAGAGCAATAACACAAAAAACGCTTTTAAAATTTAAAAAAAAAATGATAAAATAATGAAGAAAAAAACGGCGACTTTAGAAATGTTTATCTCAATAGCATTACCACTATTTTACGGCCACAAAATGTATATTGTTTTAACTGAAAAATTTCCAGGAATTTTTACAACTTGATTTTACGATTCGTAGCACTATTTCAATGGTAAATATTTCTTGCAAAGGAAATAGACACCTCAAAAGCTTTTCTTCCCTACCATGATTGAATACTACCTGTAAACGGCAAGGCGTTCTTTTGCTCTGTCAAAAGATTTTTCAATCGAATTCGGAAAATAACATAAAAATATTTTTAAAAGTGATCGGGTAAAAGAAAGATGGTCGCGCAAGAGTCACAAAAAATATTTATCGAGTACAATAGAAATTTCTGCTACTCACTTCACGAATTCTCTTTGAGGAATGCAAATAATTTTGTCTTCATTTGTATATTCTCCTTTTAGAGTTTTTTAAGAGTACAAGAAATTCCTAGTCATGCTGTTATACTGTCTGATTTTCTTAGGTAAAACCATCCGCGTATTTACGCATGCGTTAGATCTTCTCCGATCTTATCACAATAGGGGTGATAGGTACGATAACAAGAAAAATAAGAAGCATTTTGAGCCGTATCAAACAACGTAGAACGATGCTAATTTCTTTATTTCGATGGCAGGGAGTGCGGAAAAGGTGCCATCGGGGAAGTAAAGTGCCCATAAATGTTTTGAAAATTTTTGGTCAATTCCTTGATCTGCCTCAATTGTGTTGAAGATTGAAAAAAATGCAGTTTTTGCAGATTTTTAGGAAATTATTTTTAAAAAAATTTAGCACCTAACATCTAAAAATGTATTTTATGTGACAAACAATGTAGTTATTTCAGATAAGTGCGGCGAAAACAGCATTTTAACGTTTTGACAAAATTTAATTTGAAATGTTATAAAAAACAGGAAATTACCAAATCTTCAAGGCATCTGTGGGAAAAGAAGGAATTATACCACAGACCTCAAATTTTTTATGGAATTTCTATGCCCCCAATGGCACCTTTTCTGCTCTATCCGTTGTCGAAAATCGAAATTTTTTTAAAATAAGTTGCTAAAAATATCGAAAATACTTCAATTTTTCCAAACTTCAACGCATTTGCGGCAGATCAAGAAACTGACCAAAAAAATTTCAAATATTTTTTGTGCACTTTGCTCCCTCAATGGCACCTTTTCCGCAATACCCTTCATTGAAATAATAATAATTTTAAAACAAAACGTCATTTTCGGATCACCTTACTATACAGTCCCATTGAGACTGTTCAAAAATGCAGGCTTAATAGTAAACGTACGTAATCAAATGAAGTAGTAATGAAAACAACAATTTTTTCTTTATATTATTTTTCCTTTCCTGAGTTTCCCAATATATCTAGGGGGTAAAGGTAAACATCAAACATAAAATCTTATAAGTGCATATGTATTTTGGCCCGTGAACTTTATCTTAAAATGAGATGTGGAACTAGGGTAAAAAAAAAAGTTAGACACCGCTATTCTAGGTCATTTACTAATACACTCGCATACGCCATTGGAACTCAATTACGAAAAAAGTCGATGAAAAGTGAAATTTTCTGATGCAATTCCATTATTTTTTTTCAATCTTGACCAGGCAAGAATTTTACAGATCCTTTGTCAACCTGTACTCAATAAACCGCATCGACTTCTCGAATTCTTTCTTCTTTTATTTCACATTCAAAGAAATACGGAAATAGAAAAAAAAATATATTGCATTGGAGATTCTTCACGGGTAATTTCTTTTCATTTTCATCTCCTGATAGAAAATGCATTACGAAATGAGATTTCGTCTCTTATTTTTTTACTTCGTTTCCTATTTTTTCGTGGCTTCTCAGCAAAACGATTTCCAACTATTGATTAATTTCTACATGCAGGTGTAGAGTGATTTTTTCTTTTTGGAAAAACAGAAAGGAAAGGGGGGAAAACGAATGATGCTATCCAATGAAGGCATTTCGAATTCGTCCTATTTCGAAATTTGCGTTAAGCACTTGTAAACGATTCCAACTCTAAATAGGGATGATGGGTAAAATTAGAACCACGGTGTTTTTTACTGCACAAAACTAGCGAATTATTGCATACACGTGTTTTGGCGTTGCAAGGAACACCTTTTTCGACGCAAAGAATGTGAGCTTACGAATAAAAAGACATCTGACAAGTGTCAGGGTTGCATTGCTTCATCAAGATCTCGAGTTTAGGGATCTTTACATAAATACCGCTACCAGTACGATCTTTTGCACGGCTATCGTCTGTGTGTACAGACCTGCACTGCATTACCAGGTATGAAGCTTATAATTTCCGTAGACAACTGTCTAAGATGTTCTTCAATGTGCGCTTTTTTTTTTCTTTAGATTTCAAATCAAAATGAAAGAATAATGGAATTGGGATTAATGCAAGATCTTAACGATTGAAATTCAACCTCCTTATAGAGAACAAGTTTTGATTAGAGTTCTGTTTAGTATGAATGCGTTTTCCGAGTATTCCAACAGATTAAAGAGCTTTTTTGAAGATAATTAAAACAAAAAGACACTACAAATCCCGCAGAAAGTAAATTATGAAAATAACTGCGTCGTATTCTACATTTTTATTTAATCTATTCAAAAATTGTTATTAACATCGCGAAATAATGACATTTCCATCCTACTGCTTATGAGAGTACAGACCCATTTCAACCTTTTTTGGAGGGGGAGGGGACAAGGTAAGAATACATTCAATACACACACACACACAGTGTACATGTGGGAAGGGGTCACGTAGCAAATTACGCTTTTTAAGGTTTAGAGGGATTTGGTCTCCTTTTTTATGGTGGAGAGGGGTTGGATCCTTTCTCGGGGGATGTTCCATAGCATTTGACGATCTGCACCATCAGGGGTGTGTGGGAGGGGTAGAACAACCATTCTGAGGACACATTAGAAAGCAAATACTCTGCACGGGCTCGGCTAGTTATGAAATAAGGTCGACTTAAAGCGAGTATGCCAAACGAGAACAAGCCGACGCTGATACGGGCGATTCTCTGTAAACTGGTAATTGGCTGTCCGGACCAAGTATTTTAAAAATAATAAAGTGTAATTAAGTAATTATCGCTCTTAATACAAGAAAAGCATTAATACTTTGTGGGCCAATTGTATTTGGAGCGATAACAATTTAATTTTTTTTTCTAGAGATTATCTAAGCACCAAAAACACAGTCCCCTGGCTGTCCAAATCCCATAGTCTAACTGTTAAAGATAGTATTTCAAAAAACCTATTAACACTACATAAATTTGGCAATTAATATCTAAAAATAGAATAATGAAGCTATATTTTTCTTATGAAATAAAGTATAATTACGTATTTCTAAAACTTAAAATTGTCATGTAAATTCTGTCCAGAGTTTTTTCGAACAGTCCCCTGCAACAAATTCAAAGCTGTAATACGAAAAATCTATAACTTTTGCAAATTCTTTTTGGCATGAAGTTTAAAGTAATCAGTGTGAATTTGACGAAATCGCCGTGAACGGTGTTGAAACGCCACTTTGTTTAGTTCGAGAGCCACATTTGTGCTGAAAGTATGCATCGTGATCGTTGCGAAAACAGTCCTCTGGGAAGTGATTTTATTAATGGCAATTAGTTTAAATATGAAACATATTAGTTATTATGTCCACGATTTCTGCCTAAATTTATAGGTAGTCTTGAAACTAATTATGTTCCAATAGTTTTGCAGATATTACGCTACAAAGGGCAAAAATACAGCTACCTAGCACAGTCCCCTGCCTAGTTATACTAGGCAGGGGAGTAACCCCCTATCATGATTTATCAGAAAAACATAAACTTCAATTGGCCTTCTTTCAAACCAAAGTAATAGATTCATTTTCTAAGCAATAGTATTATAATTATACGAACATTTCAAAAACCCATGAGAACCATGATTTCGAGTGAAAAATGACGAGTTTACAGAGAATCGCCCATAATAAGAAATTGCCTGCAGGACCTCATTCCTTACAACCCGTCTTCCCAATGTTAAAAAAAATCAAAACAAAAATGAGGTCAAGGTCATGGCCAGGGTCAGGATCGAGTTAAATATATTTTTTTCCACGTGGTTGACTGCAGAATTGGTCTTTCCTTTTGATTATTCCACACAAGCCTATTACCCTTTTCGCCTTTCATTTTTTTTATTTAAAATGCTCCAAATAGTGACATCAGACTTCCACAGATGTTTATTAGTCACAGCGCGGGAGATAGGGATCGAAGCTAAGTAGGCAAATTAGATTGTTTTTCTGTTTCGCACTGCCAAACTAATATGACAAGATAAAAGTGCCTTTTATATTTCAATAGAGCAAGCAGTCTCCGTTTTCCAGCCACCTTATTAGCATTCAATTCTGTCATGAGATACGGGCGTATGGGCCGAAATCATTTGATGTTATCTACTAGTGCTGATTAAAATGTAATGAATTTTGATTCTGGCATGTAATATTTAAATAAGTGTTTCAAATTGATCATGTAACCAGACAAACCTATTGATATCTTGACGTGAAACAGAGTTACAAAAATCGAAAAAATTCTAATGAAAAGTGGATATAGATAACTAGATGGAAAAGATACTTTTTTATGTATGAATCTTTATG